>LS056834.1:0-11675 GCA_900241095.1 Acartia tonsa
GTATTTGGTTTTGTGTCCATGGTCTATTATGTGTTCTGTGTAATTATTGACTTTGCTCTGCTAGGCTTGCCCCATTATTGGCTACTGTCATCAAGCCATATTCTACAGTTTGTCAAGCGTAAATATGATCAAGCCAAGCTTCAGTGTGGCATTTTCTAAATTGTTTTTAAATAACACTATTCTACCATAAACGTTGTTAAAGGTAAATTATACAAAATATACAAAATCATAAACCAAACAATGTATATTAAAGTGTCCCAGAAAAGCCGTTTTTAAAATTTTAACAAGCCCACCATCTAAACCCAGCACTCTAAACATGTTCGTCTGTATGTTATTCATGCTTTAAAAGACATACATATTATTTTTTTTTATTTTCGTGATTTTGTTGGATATTTTTTATATTCTGTCTAAATATCTACTCTATAATTAAATTTGTCTGTTTATCCTTTTCATATTTTTTTTGTGCTTGGCTAATTTTGGATTTTGTCATCCTTATATACATAACAAGATAAAGAATATTGATGGAAAAACATTTTCCCATAATAGGTCTTTATCCAAGCATAAGGATATAAAGTAAGATAGATTTATACATTATAACTAGAATAGTTATGCTCTTCAGTAGCGCAGCTATTAACTTTAAAAATATTCAAGAACAAATTAATTGTAAACTGGAAGAAAGTTTTTAACTAAAATAACAGTACATTTTAATACAGAAAAAGAACGTGTCCTAGCTTTGGTGATTAAAAAAATATAGCTAGTCGGTGCTTTTAGTAAGTAGTAGATGTAAAATGATCCATAGAATTTATACAATGAATCGATTTTTTGTAGACCTCTTTTTTTTAAAGTAATTTCAGTTTTTAAAAAAATCAAGTTGGTTTTATGTCACAAAAGTTAAATGTATACATAGGCGTATGTCTTTACAATAGACAGACAAACATATATACATCTTAATTTTACAGCAGCTTCTTTTCTAACAAAGTAAGATTGATATCTAGAAAATCATATCATAAGTATGTAACATTTATATCATTGAAGATATGGATTTAAAATGTTTTATCCTGTAATAAATGTAATTTTTTATATATATTTTTATGATCTAATAAGGTCAAATCCTTTTATTTGTTTTTCTGTGTGTGTGTGTGTGTGTATTTGTGTGTGTGTGCAGTGAAGGATCCTGTTAACGCTAACCGAAAGGGTGCTCATGTACAATGAAGAAGAGGATGTATGTCTGTCTATTTGATTTTGATTTTACCAAAAAATCTTGCTAAACTACTGAACAATTGTATAGTTTATTACCTCCACCTCTCAAAATTAAATATCTGTAACAAAAAAAATACATTCAGTCAAGAGTAAATGGGACTCTAATCTTCGTATATGTAAAAATCCTTATGAATAAAATATGTTTTGCAAGGTGTAAACGTTAAGTTAAAATCTAACTGATTAGTAATTACATCGAGTAAAGTCTAAAAATTCTGTCCATAACCAGCATCGAAATATTATACTATAACATACGTGTTACAGACAGACATACTGACATATAGAGTAAGGGATTTTAAAAGCTTCATAAAACATATTTTGTACATAAAAAAGCAAAAAAAATAACAAATAAACATTTATTTACTTTTTTCTTTTTTTTCATTCTTTTATTTTACATATTTTTTGCCATAATGAGTGTAACAAGAAGAGAAGCAGCCATGATCATCTTTCCAACAATAACTCCAGATCCTAAATGTTGAAACACAAGATAGTAAAGTGGCATAACAAAAATAATACAAAGAAATATTTTTTTGTAGCAAAACAATGTCCGACAAACTTCATTACCAGCCACTTCCAGAAAAAATTACGCAATCAAAGGGGTTTGTTGGCCTACCTACATTATTTCTATAGGCAATGCTGCTGTCCATAACACTGTAAAGTTAGGCACAACAATCAAGGATAATTAAGGGTATAAATTGCTCCTTTTAGGTGATACACAACAGACAACCAGACTTTTAATTGTACGACCTTTGTTTGTAAGTCCTAACTGTGCATGGTAATGAGTTTTGGCTGTTTCAGGGCCAAGACATTATCCCTACTATAACTATGACTGTCACACACCAGCAGCAGGTACTATTTTAAATGTCTCTAGTATGATGTGTTTAGCAACCTAGGAAAATAGGGATAGATGTCACCGCTTTTGGCCTACCTATACTATTGAAGTCATAGAGGGAAAGAGAAAGGGAAGGGGGAAAGAAACCATCTAGAATAGAGATGGGATATATGGTATTTCCTGACCTCAATAGAAAGGCCAAAGCAGTGAAAAAGCAGTGAAATCTATCCCCATTTGGCTAGGGCACCATAAACAGCCGCCCGCGTGTTTTCTGCACATTACTGTTTACCTGTATTGCACAAGTCAGTATCGCAGGCACAGGTTTCTATTTCAATTTTCATATCATTCTTCTTTTCTAGGCATCTAGCTTTTTCTATTTTCAGCTCACTCTAAAAATTTATTTTGAACCATAAATTCTAATAATCAAAACTATTCTTACTAGTGGCCACGCCCCTAACGCCTCTAAATTGGCGCTAAATCATTTAATATAATGAAAAGTCATTTGGAGGGAGGGAACTTTTCAAGGGTTAATTTTTCTTGGGGTGGTTGAGGTAACCTCCCCAAAAATTGTTATTAACAATCATACAGACAGCCAGATAGATATTATGTTACTTTTATATATAACAAACCTTGAACCTATGAATTATATCTTTCTTTCGTAGTTTATACTTAAGGCGTGTGTCAAAGCTTTTTTATAATTTTTATATAAATAGCTAGAGAGTAGCTTCGCTACTAAAAACTTACCCCGGGGGCACAAGTTCGAATCTTTTGTTTCAGGATTTCATGGGTCACACAGTAGTACTTCTCCTAAGGAATAAAAAGAAATATTAGAAAAAGCAATGGATATATATTATTACTAGCGGCTTCGACCCTAGCCTCTAGGGGCTTTACCCCAAGAGGTGATAAAAAAAAAATAAGGCGAAAATCGTAAAGGACCAAGGAAATCTTCAGCAAAAAAAGAAAATAGCTTAAAATCACCACAGGACCGATAGGTATATACCCTGAAGAGTATAATCCAATCGGTTCAGTGGTTACCGAGATCTTGAGCTTCAGACAGACGGATGGACGGACGGACGGACAGACAGACAGACGGACAGACGGAGAGACATCATTCTACTTTGTATTATAGATATGTGGATATAATGACAGGGCAAACTTTTCGTCAATTTAGGTGGTTAACATGGAACTTATTATTGGCCAGTTTGTTCAACCAGTAGAAAGAGAGGGGTTTAGGTAAAGGAGGTGGATGGGGAGTATCGTATTTTAGCCATCTACGAGTTCCACTTTATTAGAATACGTGATAATCTGATGTAAGATCCAAGAAATAATAAATTTATTAAAAAATAGCCTAAAAACGTACAAACATATAAAATCCAAACATTTACAATCTTACATCAAAGAGGGAGGGGACATTGGACGTTGATTTTCATTTAAAATAGGTCAGATTTTTTTTACATAGTAATTACTAATTATGATCTTCGCAATAGGTTTCTTTTTCTTTATTTTAATGTCTGTATTATGTCAGGTGTTTACTGGTTATAGAGCATAACTATTTTTTTTAAATTGAACAAAAAGAAAATAAATGACCTGTAAATGTAATATTTGAATTTGAAAGGAATAATAAATGTTTAATATAAAATCAATAATTTGAAAACAAATTATTGAAAATTAATTTGTATTATATTAAAAATAGTTTAAAGACGTAATACAAATCATAATGTTGATTACTGGCTACGTAAGTCCAGATCTATCAGGAATCATTAGGGATATGATATTGGCTGTGTTTAGTGTTTACCTAATGATGATAAACGAAATTACTCTTATGTAGATTGAAATTATTGGTAAGAACGTTTGGACACTGATATTTTGTAAAAACCAAAAAAATAATAAAATTCTCAAGGTTCAACCTATAAATTTAATATTCAACTAATAAATTTGGTAAATAACTAATAGAAAAATCGCCCGACCTTGTTTCAAGTTTTAAATTTTTCCTCTATATTTTAAGTTAAATTACAATATGACTGAAAAAACAATTATGGTTTCATGGTAGTTCAGACAACCACCTAATAAAACCCCTAGAAAACCAACTGTTACAAGATACAAGCTTAATCTTTTTACTTCCAAGATATTTTATTGGTGAGCTCGAACACGACACCCCCTAATGCACCCAAAAAATTTACCATTGTAGATGCGGTTGTTGCTGTACTTGCGGCGGCGGCAGTTGTGGCTACAGTTGTGGCTGCAGTTGTAGAAGGATCGGAGAACAGAGACCCCCAATTGAGGCTGGTCACATTCTGATAACAAATAAGGACAATTATGTGCACAATTAGCGCAGCTGTAGCAACTATTTATATGAAAAATAGCCTTACTTTGAATGTATTAACAATAAATCACAACGAATGACATTTTCTCTAGATAGCTACTTTAATCTGGTAGTAAAGTTTTTTTGGTTGTAGCATATTATCTCAGAAAAGGCTGGTTCAGGCAAGTTATGCTTTACCGGAAGGTATTGCTTATCTCTTAAGGATATTTTGGTCTTTCATCGGGCTAGGGGGGAAAGTACTTAGAGGCTGGGGGCGTAGCCGACAGTATTAATAAAGTACATGTTTAGATTTTTTAAATCTGTTAAAAATAAGAAAGGTATATGCTCTTAATGATATTCTGTTTATGCTTTAAAAGTGATTCTTTTTATGAAAACTGTATTTTTAAAATCGTCGCTTTAAGGTTATTGTCATCCTTGTTAATTTTTACTTACAAAACCAGCTCCAAAACCAGTAATTTTCTTCCTGTGATATAAAGTGTCATACATTATGCATTATTTTATATCATTACAAAGTATTATTATATTGATTATATGTTGTATTCCAGTTTTTTCCAACTTACAACAAATTATAATAATAAAAACAAACATTTCTCAAATGTACTATTGTAATTGCTTATTATGTATTATGTATTATTTTAAGCAGATATTCCAGGAAGGGAGGGGACATTGGGCTGTTTAATACACTAGACCCCAAAATCCTACAATAACGTTTTCTTATTCGTTGGCTTAACAACCTTTGGAACTTTTATTAAATTTTATTTTGATTGGTTCATTAAGTTGAGTTTCCAAATGTTTCAACCACTAATTGTAATCTACAGTTGGGGTAATTTTGTGTATCATCATTGAAGATGTACATCAATTTATCGGCCATTGTCTTATCTGAAAAACCTACAGACAGAACCCTGACAGGCATGCATACATACAGCTTTTTTTTCCTTTTATGTAAAGCAGTAGGGTATTTGTCTGCCCGTTAAGATATCTCTGAACCACTGAATCGATTGCATTCTACTCTTTAGGGATGCTTTACAAAGGTTCTGGGATGGCTCTAGGCTTTTTAGACTTTTTCAAGTATTTGCATTTATGCATGACCCCCCCCCCCTTATTCCCCTCCACTTCCTTTACAAAGCCTACAAATTCTAGGGGTCTCAACCTAAAATTAAAAATTAATGCATGACACTTTCTTAAGATCTGCCCATGAGCCAGTACACTCAACATCTTTGGTGAGGAACGCTATCCCAATCTTGCATTTTATGCCCTCAACATCTAAAATATAAGTTACAGTTTATCATTTTCAGAATGATTCACGCAAATTTTGTACACTAAAACTTTTGTACAAAAATAACAGGAATACAGTCATATAACAATAATGTTTCATTATTATTTTCATATTTAAATAAATACAAATTTTATGGCAGGATAAGGGTACTAAGGAAAACCGTGCAAGTGGGACAAATTCATTTTGAGACAAACAAAGGATAGATCATAGGGCAAATACAAGAAACATGAATTATAAACAATCTGATGTTTTTTTTGTAAAATCGGATGTTTGACCTACTATTGCGTTTTTCTTAGTTCGCTGTTTTCTTTCATGGATTTGTCCTATCTGACATTTTTGGAAATCATTGTTTGCCATTCCATAGCTGGTTTATATTAGATTTTCTTAAGGTTTTATATTTTATACTTCTAAGGAAACTTAAATGTTTAAGTATTTATATCTTATGATTCCTTGTCTATATGAGTTGTACTTTCAATGAAGCTTTAATAGTGTCGTGCTGTGGTTTTATGCTGAATTTTCTTTTCTTCTCTTTAGGCTAAGAGTGAAGCAACTAATATAGAACACAGTAAAAAGCTGTTTTTCTCTCAGTCTATCTGTCGATATGTTCCCTAATACCTTCGAACTGATTGGGATTTCCTTTTCAAGAAATAAACCTACAGGACATACAAAAGGTTTAAAGGTATATGCTTGGGGAAGGACTAGATAACTGAATTATTTCTTTTTGTACAATTTTATTCAAAGTTTTAAATTATGATACTGTTTTCATCCATTTCTTTCGAATAATTTTGAGGTAATTTTTCGTCATTAAATTCATAGTCTTGGTTTTACTTTATACAATGTTACTTTAAGATTAAACCATTTTTAAAATAATGTTTTTGTTGGAAGATTTTTTTTGTACAAAACTTATTAGAAATGCAATCTACATTATCTGCGAGACTGCGACTCATATATAATTCAGCGTTTAATGAGATTAAATCACAAACGTTAGCATCTTGAGGCTAATAAAACTGGCTTTAATCTTAAAATTGTACATTTTGATATCCACGGAAAGATGTTTATAATATGATGCAGTAAATAACTATTCTTTCTTCAAAACTTAAAAATGAATTTATACAAAAAAATGTTAGGCAGCTAAATGACTACCACTGGATTTACCATATTACCTGTAGCATACAAAGCCAGTCCTAGGCAGATGACAGCAAAGTATTTTGCAACAAACATTTTTGTCAACCTAAAACTTGTAAAATGATAATAAAGAAAATATTGTAACTTTTAAATTATGTGATTGTACTATTTAAATGGCTTTAAATAATGTCTTTGCATAGATGCTGAGGTACAGACTGTCGGACAGACAGACGAACGGACATACATATACATAAGTCAAATATTATAATAATATGTGTTGCTTTGTTAAATTGTTTGAAGCGACTAAACTGTTTACATATGGTTATAGATATTTATTAATGGTCCTTTGGTTGGTATCAACACAAACTTTAGCATTTTCTCTGAAAATGCCTTGTTGAGCACAGAATCCATCCCCACCTTTTTTCTAACAAAATTATGTAAAAGGTGGTGGGGGGAGGTGAGTTTTTCTTTGTATTTATTTATTTCTTTAGGTCAGGTTAGGTTATGTTATAGATGGTACTTGGTGGCCAAGAAAGGTTAAGGCCCCGCAGGTGTTTGGAATAGAAAAAATTACCCTACCCCCTTTATTTTAAAATAATTGTAGGGGCATTAAGTACTCGACAGGCACTTTGTGGGAAAGTACTAAAATTTCTTGGTGTAACTGGTAGAAAGTTATATTCTGATATGCACTGGACTGTCCAATTACAAATTTAATTGTAAGTAACAATGACGTAACGTACATATTAGCAACCAGAATCGAAACAAGGTAAATTATGTCCATAAAAAACGAAAAAAAAATTCTTTAAAATTTCTACAATTATGATTATTTGAATGATCCTATCAATTTTAAACTTCGAATGGTGATTCCATAAGTATTTTAGAAAGCGCAGCAACTCAATATACAGGGTGCGATGATCAAATTGTTTTCTTTACAAAAAAAACAACATAAATCATTTATTTTAAATTTTTTTTATTGAAAATAAAATCTTTTACTAGCCTACATGTGTGATTTATACATTTAATCAATATAACCGCCGTTGGCTTCAATCACGACCTCAACACGGCCTTTGAACCGCTTGCAGGGTCTAATCAGCATGTCCCTGTTCATAGAGAGAATACCTCCTAGATAGAGGTCATGAGGCCTTGTTGCTACAAAATAGTCAAAAAGGATTAAGGTCTGGTAAATTAGGAGGCCACAAATCCTTAGTGACGACTTCAAAACAGTTCACAGTTAGCTACTCCATTGAGATTTTTGACATATGGCAGGGTGCTGAGTCCTCATGACAGTTAAGATCCCTCGCCATGGCCCCCTGCACTTGATAGGGTCCTCCTCCACACTCCTCCTCGCATTGACGACGAACTCAGTGTCCCTGACCGTCCTGGTGGTGCCCTCGTCCTTGGGGACCCTCTTGATGGTGGCATCAATGTCCCAGGTGTCCTCTAGCTTTTGCAGACACTCTGAACAGTACGTAAATTGACTGCTAAAGTCGTAGCAATCGTTTAATGCCAATCTAGAGTTCAGGATGTAAAACTATTTTTATGTTTTCATTTTTGATTTATTAGGCTTTAAAGTTAGCGACAATTTGATCGCCGCACCCTGTATATTCCTCGCAAGAAATTCTCTACACCAAATATTTAAACAGATTGATCGTATTCATTCGAAACCGATTCTAATCCGGTGGATTGGAACCGGTTCTGATCCATACGAAAAAACTATGTCTAGCATCGTATTATATCCAGTTTTTCTACGAATATAAAAATGCACGAACATAAGATTAAAACCATTTTTTTAGCCGGTGCCTTCGACACCTCGGGGCTAATAAAACTGGTTTTAATCTTATAATTGAACATTTTTACATCCGCGGAAAGCCATTTATAATACGATGCGAAAAATAAATATTATATTTAAGAATTTGATATCATCAACGACAGATTGTTTTTAGATATTATTTTTTATAATAGCGGTTCAACTCAGTAAGTGTTAAAGTTTCATTATCCAATTGTCTGATATATACAAGCTGTACAATTATAGGTGTTATCATAAGTTTTATGTAAAATATAATAGTAAATAATAGTGTAATATAAACTTAAAAAGAATGTATGAATATTTCCCTATTTTGTATAGAAACTATGCTTCTAAATACGTTGCCTCGAAGGTTGAAGAAAGTTTTGTTTAAATTGCATATTCATACATTATGGTGTGTCATTAATTACGTAAAAACAATGTATCAGAAATAGCAGGTGTTAGTATCTAAGATGATTTTAATTGATTAAACTTTAAACAGAAAATTATTACATAATGAATGTGGCTGAAATAATAAAGGCTTGTAATTTTAGAATAAAATTTTTAACAATATATCGACTATAAAGCATTAATCTGACAATATTTAAATGATACTATTGTGACTACATACTAAATAACTTTTAAAATTACGAAGATGTTATTTTTGCGGAAATTATAGGACACTACTTTATGCTAGTTTTTTTTCGGTAATTCTATCTATTGGTTTTTCCTTTCTCTCTCTCTTTCTCTTACTTTCTCTCTCTCTCTCTCTCTCTCTCTCTCTAGCATGGTTACCATATGTAAAAACTGCACGTATTAAAAATTGTACACTCAATTATTATTAGCAAAGCTACTTCATAATCCACTTTGTCTGTCCATCTGATAATCCTGCATTCCGTCAGTCCGTAATAAAATGTAATTTTTTCGGATACTTTTAAAGATAGACAGCAGAAATTTTCAGTAAAGACTTATATTATGACACTAGCGGCTTCGCCCCTAGCCTCTAGGGGCTTTGCCCCAAGAGATGATAAAACTATTTTTGGGAAGGTGTCTTCACCCTCCACAAAAAAAAATATTTTTACTCTTTTGAACACAAATTTGAAATGGGAAGAGGTTGACTTTTCCCCCTCCTACCTTAAGTGCCCCTAGAGGCTTCTAGGGGTCGTAGCCGCTGGTACTGAAAAAGTAACACATTGATTATTATGTATCATCACTGTCAAATTAATTTGTTCGCATCCTTTTTTAAATCCGACGTTGATAAAAATCATCTTACATTTAAAATTATTGGATTACTATATTCTGTACTAGCGGCTACTAGAGGCCTCTAGGAGCACTTGAGGAGGGGAGAATAGAATTTGATAACCCAATTTCTTATTTCAGATTTTAAAAGAAAAAGAAAAAAAAATTCGGAGGGTTGCCCCCACCCCCATTTTTAATTTTAGTGGTAATTTTTTTAGTTCTAGGGTCGATTTCTCTTGGGAGGGTGTGGTACCCTCCCCCAAAATAGTTCCCGGGACCTATTAGAAGCTACCCTGTTAAGGAGAACCCGATCGGTTCAGCGGTTAGCGAGATTCTTCGGTACACACAGACAAACACACTGACAAACAGACATTATGTTTCTTTATTACAAGGATTTTAATTTAATTTGATTTGATCCATTTAAATTAACCTTAGTAGTGAATTATTATAATTTTTTTTTGTTCAATTTGAATATTTTTATGGCATCTTCTTTAATAAATGCTTCACAGTGCGTTCGAAGGTGCTTGACTTTTGTGTCAGAACCTAAATTGGGACATAGTGCATTTCATTACCCTAGGTTAGGTAACTTCATTTAACTTTTCAACAAAATCTAAAATGTATCCGTTTTTGAGAAAATTATATTTGAAAATTTTAAGTTCTATTTTCATCCACGAGAAGTTAGCGCATAATTATGACAAGAAAAGCAAAGATTATCTATTTAAAATGGCCTTGAATCAACTCACTTCAGGAGTGGTTGTACAGATGTACATCAATTTAAACGCCATTGTCTAGTCCCTTTAGATCCCTGGGTTTCACCCATAGTTTAACCCGAAATTTTTCAGGTATTTCAAGTTGAATTTACTAAATGACTACCACTAGATTTGCCATATTACCTGAAGCATACAAAGCCAGTCCTAGGCAGATAACAGCAAAGTATTTTGCCACAAACATTTTTGTCAACCTAAAAATCCTAAAAAGCGAAGCTCTGAAACGGTAGGACATTTGTAGAGTGTCAGAACTGAATAATCAGAATATAAATGTATAATTTCAAAACAAATTTTAAAGTAAATGTGTTAATGCTTAAATACAGGACAATGTTTAAGGACATACTTACATTTTTAGGACTTGATTATAGAGATGCTTCGCTTATAATATTTTACTTTGTTGTACTAGGAATCATTATTCCAAAAATCAAATCAATCGAATAATTATATCACATACAAATTTGCTGTTAAAATAGTTAAAAATGGTAACGATTATAGAGTTGCTACGCTTTCTAAATCGTACCCAACTACTACAGGAATCAACATGCAAAGTTTAAAATCGATAGGACAATTCAAACATACCTAAATAACCCAAAAGAGCTAACCGTTACGGACTGACGGACCGACCCTAATTTTAGAAAATCTAAGCTTTTAAAAATATTGTAACTTTTAAACTATGTGATTGTACTATTTAAGTTACTTTTAAAGTCAAAAGCGTTTGTCCCATTTAAATAATGTCTTTGCATAGATACTGAAGCCTTAACAATCTTTGAGGTACAGGCGGAAAAACTGTCGGACAGACAGACGAACGGACATACAAGTCATATACATATTATCATGATACGTGTAGCTTTGTTAGATTTGAAGCAACTAAACTTGGTTTTCATTTGGTTATAGATATTTATTAATGGTCCTGTGGTTGGTATCAACAGAATTTTTTTAGCTATTAACCTAAAATATCTTGATCACTACTGTAACCCCTTTCCTTTAACCTCCTGGGCCCCCGCCCGGGGGGGGGGGGGGGGGGGGGGGGGGGGGGGGGGGGGGGGGGGGGGGGGGGGGGGGGGGGGGGGGGG
>LS056835.1:0-11673 GCA_900241095.1 Acartia tonsa
AATAATATCAGAGAACACTTATCAGGTAAAACAGCATGATTTTGAACTTTTCATTACATCTGGACACAACCTAATCTCCAAACCACAGAATAATATCAGAGAACACTTATCAGGTAAAAACAGCTTGCTTACAATTTAATTCTAAATTTTTTATTAGCTGTTTCTTTGGGAGTTTTAAAAAGTTCAGGAAAATAGCCTAAAACTACCCAAAGACATTTTTAAAGCTTCCCTGAAATGTACAATAAATTCGGATCAACATTTTTCAAATTCTTAGCTTACTACCTTACTTCTATATATATTAGGATTATGCCCGTTTGCAAGGTCACTACAACTACACATAAAAACCACAGATCCAATATTAATTTTTATTTTCATAAAATCTTAATTTTTAGATCCTGATTATTCTCTGGAGGTTGAGGGTTCTATCAGAGTCAGAAATCCTTCAGAATCAGACAAGGTAATTATTAAATTAGGTTAGGTTAGAATTAAAGGTTCCTGCAGGGTTAAATGGTTAAGTTGGCTACGATGTTTTTACAAGTTTTGTAAATCTCTTATTTTATACTGGAAAAAAACCGAATGAATATAATTTATGTTATTAAACCCTTTTTCTCCCCTTGGTGGTTGTTGTTCATGAACTAAATATGACCAAAAGTAAAGAAAAAAAACATCTTTTCTTTTCATTTTATTTCTAAAAAGGAGGGGGTAGGGGGTTCGAAGATCAACAAGACACTTTAAGGGAAACGCCAATGTCTTTTATTAAATTTGATTATCAAATTTATCAATTTATATTTTGGATAAAATATATGTATTTGACATGTTCATTTATGGTGTTTAAATAGATTAATATCTAACTTTGAAATAAAAAGGACAAAAATATTCATTATATGAAGCTATGTAACAAAAAGGCATTGAAAAGGAAACAATAAAATGTTATGCAGAGGAAATATAAAAAAAAACAAGCAAAATGTTATTATAAAATGATGTTTGCAATTGATGGTAGTTATCCTTAAATAAAATGGACAGGATTTTTTTTCGGAGTCAGTCTGTCTGTCTCTGAATACCGAAGGATCTCACAAATGTCTAAACCGATTATTTTCTCCTTTAAAATGTAGCTTCACATTGGTCCTTGGAAGTATTTTTTCCACCCAAGAGGCCCGTAGGGGCGTAGCCACTAGCACTCAATAATTGACTAAATGATATGTAATTCAATGTGTATTTTGATTGACTAACATATTATATTCTTGCACTAATATAAAGCAAAAAGTATCTTACATAAGCTAGAATAAATTAATCTATTATACATAATACATACATCCCATAATATACGATTATACGATTATGTAATATCAATTTCCAATAAAACCTTTTTGTATTTCAGATATCGCCTAGTTTCAGCCTGCTTGGCCCAACTGAAGTTTGTCCTGTCGGCCCTTTCAACATTAAGGTATGCATTTCATATCCTTTAGAAAAGTAATAGGATGGCTGTCTATTTTTAAGTTCGTCTATATGAACCAAAAAAAATTCACTAACCGTTGGAACGATATTGCTTCATTTAGATTATGAAATAGAAATAGCCACTAGAAAAAAATCATCAACTCCTTTCAAAATAGAAATACCTATTTCAATAAACAAAATAAATAAGGGGGTTTATAATTTAACTAAAAATGACTATATCAAATGCTATTGTTAAACAAAAGACCAACTACATTTTATAAATTGGCTTTTCAAGGTGGTTTATGTCTGGTTCTACATTTGCTTTTATTTTTTTTTTGGTAGAAAAGGGATTTGGATCTAGGCAATATATTGACGTTTCACCAATGCATTACTGACAAGCATATTAGTATAGTAATATAATAGAATATATTTTACATTTTAGATAACCAGTGTGAAGGGATTGAAATTAAAAACCAGCAAGATTACCTACAAATTAGTTAAAGTTGAGGTAATTTTATAAAATAAAAAAGTTTGAAGAAGTAGCTAGCTCTAGGGGGGTGTAGGAGTATGTAAAGACCCCCCGTAAATTTTAAATTGGGAAGGCCTTTCTTCCCCTTTTTCATCCCTTAATGATGCTGTGGAGTGTGCAATTACAATACAATACAATTAAGACAAAATACTTTGGTAGTGAAGTAAAGAAATAAAAAAAATAATCTATTTAAGTAAAAGAACAGCAAAACAGTCGAATTAATGGTTAATGATGGTTAATCATGGAATCATTGTCAGGTGTTTCTTCCTGGCCATGAATTTCTTGACAATTATCTTAAGAGATCAAATTTAGACATATGACGAAGATGATTAAAGTCACTTTACAGATTATTACGTCATACGATATAATAACCAATGAGAGGCCAGCATAAATTTTACCATTGGTCAATCACAGTGTATACTAGCCTCTCATTGGCTATTCTATCGTATGACGTCATAATCTTTGGAGGGACTTTAATCATCTTCCATATGATTTATGACATATATTTTATTTGCTAGGATTCTGCAAAGCCGCTGAACTATTTACTGAATGAGTACAGCCCTAGTAGTACAACAAGCTTTGCTGAAAAATCAAGATCTTATGGGGTTGAAATCAAGGCTGAATTGGTAAGTGATTAATTTCTAATACTTATATAACAGTAATAGGATGTCTACATGTCTTTCTGTATATCTGTATGTTTGTATTAAAGTATCCAGAAAACACATAAACTGATATGTTTCTTCTTTAAAGTGAAACTTTTTTATAGGTGGAAAGATTTCGGGGGAGGTTACTATCATTCTCCCAAAATAAACTTCTAAAAAATGACCTGACCCCCCAATTTTTTACTATAAATTTTTTATAAAACTAAAATTTAAAGTAAAGGGTAAACCCCCCCTTCCCTTCACTCAAGTTTACCTTTTATTCTAAAAATACTTGTACATTGTTCTCTATGAATTGTAATATTTGGTATAGATTATTGTTTGTATATAATACATTGTACATATTTTTACATATCATATTGTACTTTTGGAGAACATTTTTTTCTGTAGTTGATAAGTTTTACTGACTGCATTCTTTAAACAGAATCACATTAGGTAAACTAGAGAATAATCATAGCCAACGTATAATTTTCGCTTATAAAGTTATCATTTTGTTCAAAAAAACTTTTCTATTATTTTTGATTTTCATCGGATACTATAAAAATGGATATAGGTGAATATTTTAAGAGATGATCTTGCATATCCTAAAAATACAGGGTTGCTAATATAATGGAGGAATGGAGGAATGTATTAACTAATATCTGAGGACTAAATGATATTAGCAGCCCTAATTGACGACAAAAAATCCTTGGCACAATATCCACGTATTCTATATCCATTGCTACTTGCGCTACCCATTGACAAAACTATATCTGTGATAGCATATAATAATAAAGACATCCAATAATAAGCTTGTTTTTGCCAAGGATTGGATTATTTTAGCGGCAAATGCTGAAACTCAGAAATTTTAAGTTGTGTCATCACATGTTTGTACATTTGTGTTTGTATAATAGAAATAGGCTTTACGTGGATATATTGACAAAGAAAATTTGTCGTCAATTTAGCTTGCTAATATGGACCTCATTTTTTGGTCAGATAGCTTATCCAGTAGAAAGAGAGGGGATGGGATAAAGGGGTTGGATGAGAGGTATGGTAATTATAAACCAGCTGCGAGCATATCTTTATCTTAGTAAATGAAAATCTGTCTCAACATCCAAGAAATAATATATCCAATGTTGGCAGAAGATATTTCTCATTTCTGATCTTGACATCCTCATAATAAACCAAAGTATAAAATATTGAGATACCTTTAGTAGCAAAAAAATATTCTATATCTAATAAAATGTAATCTTGTATTTGTTTAACTTGATAAAACATGATACTTTTACAATCAAGAGCGCAAATATTTAGGGTATGTCATTAATATTTTGATTCCTAAGGTCAGATAACCCTTAGATTTAGAAGCTGTTTATAGTGACAAATTTTACAACGTAACACATTCCCTTTCATTATAACGTTAATCGGGATACTTCGGCCAAACGTTGCATGTATCTTCAAATTTTTATGATGGATTGTGTAAAAATCTATTTTAAAAATATAATATTTTCTTAACCCCCACCCCCGTGGACATCCATGTTTACAACTGCCTAATTTATTGTTGCTCTACTTAGGTCCTTTTTTTTGTTATTTTCATATACCTAATGTACAAATTTACAATTACTAAAATAAACTCAACAAAGGGCATCAAAAAGTGTGCAAGAAAAAATTATATTTGTTGGTGATAGAACGTAAAATACAATTTATGACAGATTTTATTTTCAATTTTGATCAAAATCACGTCAGGAAAATAAAAACTTTTTAATTTTGATTTCTGTATAAGGAAAATTTATGATTAATCTTTTATTACATTTATTTGGAATCATTTTCTCCAATAGGTACACATGTCCTTTCAATAAGTGTGCCTATCTACTGGTAATTAATATATAATACTAGATAATTTTTTTTTCAGCACTTGATACAGAAAATACAAGGGTTTAATGGCAGGGGAAAAATTGTCATTCATTTTTTTGCTAACAAGTAACATGGAACTAATTTATAAGTCAGTTTATTCATCCAGTAGAAGGAGAGGGATTTGGTTATAATTGGTGGATGGATGGTGTTTTAGCCTGCTGCGAGTTTCACTTTATAGTAAACATGAAAATCAGGCGTAACATCCAAGTAATAATATATCCATTATTTCAGCTTGAATTTGACAAGAGTTACCAGCTGAATGTTGTGATAGAAAATGGACAAGATACTGCAGAACAAAATATAGGAAAACTATAATTCTGGAATATTTCTCTCTAAAGATAAAACTGTCCTTAATTTTATGTACTGTAGTATCAATTTCTTATTTGCAATTATACAGGAGAATGAAAAGCCTATTTTAAAATGGAATAGTTATTTACGCATCGAATTATAGACAGCTTTCCGGGGACAGTAAAACGATGAATTATTAATTCCAGTTTGTTAGCCCCTATTTTTCAGAATAAATATACGTCTATTATCCAACTCTTTTTGAGGGTTTCCTTTCCCACTTCTCCTCCAATCCCCCCTTTTTGTACGTATTTCTATGACGTTACACATGACACTTTCTAACTCTTCAATTTTTATTTCTAGAAAATTGTTTGTATATGATTTTTCAGTATGGCTGAGCAATGAGCATTCGTTCTAATACACTGAATTTTAATCGATTTCAAATGAATACTGGAATATTTATTTCTCGTATCGTTATATAAACAGCTTTCCGCGGATATAAAAATGTACAATTATAAGATTAAAACCAGTTTTTTATCCCCAAGGTGCCGAAAGCAAGGGCTAAAAAAACAGGTTTTAATCTTATGATTGTACATTTTTATATTCGAAGAAAGCTGGATATAATACGATGATAGACATAGTTTTTTCGTATGGATTAAAACCGGTCTTATCCACTAGATTCGAATGAATACGAGAAAATATATTCCTCTGTTTGTGTTAACATACAATTTCAATTGTGTATTTTCTTACCAAAAAAAGTACTACATGAAACCTAAACAAAATTTCAAAAACAAAAATTGAAACATATCTAAAGAATTGTGTAACATAATTGTTTAGAGTTCCGTAAACCTGGCTCAAGCAATAGGATACCCGTCATAATCCGGGGTCCACAGTTTGTTAATCCAGATGCAGCGTTTAAACTCAAGGTAAGCTAAAATTAACCAGGTTAATTATTTCCATAAGTAGCACAAACATGGCTTTTTGTTTTAAAGTATTAAATGACGAACTGAAAATTATGATACATTCTATTCCATATTAAGACTTAGCTACTTGAAAGAGAGATGTTTTTTAAAACTCCCTTTATATTAGCTTCTATAAAGATGGATGTTGACTAAATAAATTAACATAACAATTCATTAAGTTGTCTTTAATAACTTAACCCTTTTTTAAAACTGCTTGTAGGTAATTTTTAACCATCAAGTAGCTTAGCCTTTGGCACCTTAGGGTTATTTTTTTAATATGAAATAAGATGGCAGAAAAATGGTCTAAACCCATCCCAAGACTTTAATTTTGATGTAAAAACCTAAAAAAGCTTCCATGAATTAGAAAACTTAATCAGCCTAGTGGTTAGCAATATCCTTAAAGACAGACCAAAACATTTTATATTTTCTTTAATAGGTATAATTTCAGATGTACTATGATTTAGTTCAGTAATCTTTTAAAAATCTATACATAATTACTTGATGACATTTTATGATTTAGGTTGACGTCCAGATGTGTAATGAATCAGAGGAGGACAGTCAAGCCACTAATTTTAAGGTAATCACCCTCTTTGAATTAAATGTTAAGGGTTGATTTTAAAATTTATTCTTTTTTGTCGACTTGTAAGAAATTGTTATTTAATAAAATGTATGCATTATTTTTAGAAATTATTTAAAGAGCTAAATTGTCTGATATTCACTTTGACGACATTTTACATCTTTGTAGAATTTCTTTTACATCCTCCAAAATAAATCAATTGCTAAAATGTTTCGCAGAATATTTTACTGATAGTTTTGTTGATTACTTATCCCTTTTGTCCCCTTTAGAAGTGATCAAATTTTTTAAAGCGACCCTTTTCCATGAATTGGGTTGGGTTGTTTGTCCTAGCTATATGAATAGCTTTTATCATATTAGAATTTTCCTATCACTTTCAAATGAAAATTCCGGTAACATGTAAATTTAGTTACAATTAAATAATAGTAGCATCTTTTTAATCAAGTCTTTAGATGTAATTATTTCAGGAATTTTAGATTGAACTCTTTACTTTATATTTGTCAATGTTCGTTTGTCCGTCGGATTTGTTATCTTTCACTTTTAGGGATTGTCCTTGTTATTTTAGTATTACTGGGACTCCTATATACCTGTCCTGGATCTCTCCAAGAGATCTGGTAAATCTGTCAGTATACCTGTCTTTATTTTAGTATTACTGGGACTCGTATATACCTGACCTGGATCTCTCCAAGTGATCTGGAAAATCTGTCTGTATACTTGTCTTTATTTTAGTATTACTGGGACTCGTTCATACCTGACTTGGATCTCTCCAAGAGATCTGGCAAATCTGTCCGTATACCCGAAGGAAAACTGCAAGGAGGGAAACGATATAATATCACAGGTGATAAATTTAGTAAATGTCATAATTTTGTTTTAAAACGAGAAGGATGTTTGTTTGTCTGTCTCCATCTTAAGGCTTAATAATGTTTTTTTGCGGACAGCCTGGTAATATTTTTTTCTAATTATTGGGAGGTTATGTTCTTATCTCTCACAGGCAAGGTAACTATCCATGGCCCATAACATCAGGTTCAACAATAAAGGGTAACTAAGAGGAGCAATGCCTCCGTTTCTGCACAAACACCAGGGTATGAGATAAAGAAACAATTATATACAACCAATCCTTTGATTGCACAACCTTTCTCTTGAAAACCTAACTGCACATGCAGTGCACATGGTAATAGTTGCTCATGTTTATTGGTCACGGCATTCACCACTATCTTACTATTGATGTCATACGCCTGAAATAGCATTTATTTTTTTCTTAAAAGTTGATTTACCTATATAGTTATTAGATTCCAGCTCTTTAAATTAAACAACCCTCAACATTTTCAAGTATGGCATCGAAGCAGATTAATATCCGCTGTATTAGAACTGGTTCTCATCCATACAAAAACCATGTATAGAATCGTATTACAGTCAACTTTTCACGAATATTAAAATAAAAATCATAAGATTTATACTAATTTTGTTAGCCTGGACCTTCGGCCCCTAGCAAAACTGATTTTAGTCTTAAAATTTTTCATTTAAATATCCGTAGAAAGCTGTCTATAATACGATTCGATTAATAAATATTCTTGAATTGATTTGTTTATTATTTTAGTTCTTGTAATATCCACCAGTGGTAACCTAACTGGATCCGCCAGTCACTTGGTGTCAACAGCAAGACTGGGACCATCAGCCATCACTGCCATGGAGCAGATCACAGTGGGGACCAGCAATAACATTGTGCTGGACGCAACACTGTCGGTGGACAAGGATAATACTGGAGAAGAAATGCAGGTAATGGCTGAGATATCCTTTGGATACTGTAGGTTTACTTATCATTGCATAGATGTTAATTTCTTAAAGAGGTATTCCTTCTTCTCTGGGAGGAAAGGGACATTGTGCTCAAAGTTTTTTAATAACATTTATTATCTACTGGTTAACAACTTTGGGGACTTTTATTGAATTTTGATTGGTTGGTTTACTAAGTTGAGTGATCAAAGGTGTAACCACTAATTGTCATCTACAGAAAGAGTAAATTTGTGTTTCATAATTGGAAATGTACAATAACTTATCGGCTATAGTCCTATCCCTTTACATCCCTGCTTTATACATACTACATCTATATCTACCATTTTGGTAGACTAACTTTTTTTTATGGATTCCACCAATTGAATCAAAAACAAATTGATGTTCAATTTAATGTATTCATTTTTTTCCATTCTTGTAAGTATCTTGCTTAAGATTAAGCATAAACCCGTACTGGTTTTAGGCTATTTCAGTTTTCCATTTCAAGAAGCTCATGATTGATTCTTTTTATTTTCCTTATCAACATTGCATTAAGATATTTTCATCATCTTATCTTATAACTGAAAAAAAAACATTCTAAATTGTTTTTTAGAAATACTTGTTTTCATAAGTATTAAGTAATACAGTTATAAAAAGTAGTAAGGTTTATAAAGCCTAAGATTTCGGAGATGGCTAGTCCGTGTGGGTTTTACTTTTCAGGAAATAACACAATTGATGATCTATCTTAGTCCATCTGTCTGTCTATCATGCTTTAAAAGATAAAGACTAATTCTTAAAAGTAGATTGTATTTTTAAATGATTGATTGCATATTCTCTCTTTTTTTAACATCTGAGGTGAATTCAAAATTTTTGCCTCTCTAAAATCAGTTTGCCTCACTAAAATTTTAGTGAGGCAAAATTATATCCTCTACATTTTTAGCGAGCCTCACTAATTTTAGTGAGGCAAACTGATTTTAGGGAGGCAAAAGTTTTTTTAAGAATTCACCTTTGCTCTATGATTCATTTTTTCATTAAAGATTTGTTTCTTCATTACTTATGGATGTTGTTATCCTTGTTTTATAATCAGGAAATTTAACACAAACTATTTTCAAATTTTAAGAGTGTGTAATTTCTAATTTCTAGTTTGAATGGTTGTGTGGAACAATGGATGGACAAGGATGCTTTGACTCTAATAACAAAAGGAAAAATCAATGATAGGATAAAATCACTTCAACTTCTAGTGGATCATCTAACTCCCCTCCCCCTAATTTCAATAACTTTTAGGGTTATATAGCTCAACAAGGAGAATAGAGAAACCTCACTTACAACTTTAACTAAAATACATTACTTAAAAAATGTATTTATTTTTCTACACAGAAAAAAACCATAACAATATTTCATAAATTACCTCTAGTTGACACGAAGCTTATAAAGGGAATTTTTTTTTTACTTTGTATACCAAAGCAAACTATAGAAACCGTTATTTAGAAATATGAATTTGTTATAGATATTATCAACTTTATAAAGGGATGTAAAATACACGTGGATATTATGCCAGGGGAAAATTTAGGTTGCTATTTCCCATGTCATTTATTGGTTCATCCAGTAGGAGAGATGAGGTTAGAGAGGGTGGGTTGATATTTTAGCCCCCTACAAGTATCACTTTATTAGAGTACATCATAATATGGTGAAGGATCCAAGTAATAATATATTCATTATTTTATAGCGACAAACTTTTAAACATTCTCGTTCTTGAAGATTAAAAAGAATAAATTTGATATCTTTCATAATGAACCAACAAATGACTGTAAAATTTTCTCCTTAAGATGTCTATAGATTGTTATTTTACCATTACAATAAAGTGAAAGTAACACTTTCATGGAAAGAAAACAGAGAACTAATAATTTTGTAATCATTGCAGAAGACTTTTTATTGTAAAAACTTTATCATTATTACTCAAACTAAACTATTCTTTTTCTTAAATCGTTGTTAAAGGGTTAATATCAATTTTCATTCATACATTATTCCACTACAATGTTCATTATAGTTCATTTTTTATTAGTCAGGTGTTCTTTTTTTAAAAATCATTTTGACGTTTACTGGATTTAATTTTTTTTTTAAATACAAAGTTGCTTAGAATTTTTTTTAGTAAAAAAATTTAACTGTAAAGAAAAAAATATTTCAAAATGCCGTAAAGTAATGTAATTCAAATATGAATATTACATTACACTTCTAAAGTATTTTTGAATTCCCACAAATTTTATTAATGGTTAAATGATTTAACGATTTGACAATTTTATTTGAAGCTTTAATATTACAATTTTGTAAAGTAGTAAAGCATTATTAATTTTTTGTTATTTACTTTATATAGGGTATAACATATCGATTTTGGTTTAAAAGCCAGAATTAACATATAGAAATTCATAAGCCTTTCTTTTTCAGATTTCGCAGCCATGCACCCAATCTGGGCAATTAGCCCAAAAAATAAAAAAAATACGTTTTAGCCGCTCAAAATATGACCAGTGGCCAAGTCCTGATATATGTATATTGAATTTCAATATTATTCTAACATATTTTTCTGTGCTTATTCAGAAAACAAAACATTTTCCCCTTTTAAGATAATGACGCTAAGATTAAACAAATGATTTTACATACATAAAAAACATAGTCTTCATAAATATAACTAAGAATTTAATGATAAAAAATCTAAATATATCTAATACTGTAGTATGTATCTTTTATAAAAAGAATTACAACTGGGCGTTAAAATCCTAACCCAATCAAGATTCATTGTATTGATACTGTTATTTTATTATTTTCCACCTACCTGGATATTAATTTTTTTTTGGGGGGCAAAATATGTTGTCTTCCGATGAAATGTCTTGCCTTGGTACTTTTCCATGAAGGAAATGATGTTTTGTTTTGATGATAAAAAAACAATTGTGTAGATTGAAAGAACAATACTTCTGATGGATTTTTTCTGCCTCTTTTCAGGAAGGAAGGGGAACTGTAAATTACATTAGCACTAAAAGTTTTATAACCTCTTTATCTTATACGTTGGTCCCAAAACTATGGTTACTTTTGATTTGTTGATTCCAAACTAGTAATGTCAAATATATTGTATTATCCCTATTTATTCCTGGCTTCTATCACACAGTAGTGCAGATTATTCTTTTAATACTATCTATTAAAATAACTTTTTTTATATATTGTATTAATAGGTTACTTATGCGCGATTAATTGTCTCAAAAAACTTTGTTTTTATTAGTAACATCATAAAATTCCATCAACAGATGCTTTAAATAAAAATACAATAACTATCTATTAGTTAATAAACAATTCAATAAACTAAAAGAATATTTTATAACTTACTGGAATAATCTTTAAGAAATATTCTATTTTTGTGGCATTGCAAAAAATATGTGTCTTATAGTTAAAAATCTATTATTTGTATGGTTGATTACTGAAAAAAAATGAATATCATTGCTTTATAACATAAAGATTTGAGGAAACCATTGGCGCAGAAGTTTTGAAGAAAAGTTATGTAAAGCTTGAACCTAACAGCTTACCACC
>LS056836.1:0-11671 GCA_900241095.1 Acartia tonsa
TCTATGCGCAAGTCCCCAAACTCAGTCAGAAACTGCTAAATTCTTGCACATTCCCTTTAAGCCAGTCCCCAAAGTCTGAGACTCCTAAAAATTTAATATTCGATCCATTGTCCCCTCCCTTACTCCCTGAATTATTTGCTATAAAAAAACTACCTAAAGAATTTAACAGTTTTGAGAAAGCATAAAATCTTAAAGAGAAGAGAGTAACAATGTTACCACAAGTTCTTCAATCAAATTCACTCTTTTCATCTTTTCTTTTACAAGGTTTCCTAGGGCCAATAGAAAAGAGAGAAGTCAACAATTACAGGATCCCATGGAATTTGTAAGAGGTTAAAGTTAGTTTTCTATCCTTAGAGAGGGAATTGTACCATCGATATAAGGTTTGTAATAAAATGTTACGGTATGATTATTAGCTGTTGGCTGTCAAAGACCAATCATCGATTGTATAATATTTGAGTGCATGAAGTCTATCTTGAATCAAGCAAAGATTCTCTATAATTCACTTTGTCTGTCTATCTATCCGTCAGTCATGTGATTTTCTCGGCTGCTGTTTGAGATAGAGGGCTAAAATTTTTAGTGAAGATTCTTATGACCAGATTCTTAACAGTGTTTTATCGGTCTTATTGTCGTGTATGCTTCAAAAGACATAAATTATCTTAGTTTAAAGGATTTTTTTCAGTGGGGACATGATGTTAGGTTAATATATGAATGTACAAATATGATATTGTAACATGGCATGTCTTATCAATATTACAGAGCTGGAATATAATAAAAGAAAGAGGCTTCTTTATTACTAACCTATGGATTTCAACTAGTTGGGTTCGCTTAAAGGCCGCAAGTTTCGACTTTTCGTTTATCCATTTTGATGAGCATGACTATTATGTTTGTTGTCATCCTTTGTACGTTCATTAAGTCAATGTTAACTCTATTTGCATTTTGTTTACATGATAGAAATAAATATAATTACTTTCCTGTGATGATTATAGAGTTGCTATGATTTCAGATTATATTCTTAATCCTTACAAGAGTCATCATTAAGGGTTCCAGGAAAAACGCAGGAGTCCCAAACATTGGAGTGGACAAACGCAGGACTGTTAAAATATTAATTTAAATAAGTATTTCTATACAGACTAGGTAGGTTAATATATGAATGTACAAATAAGCCCCCCGCAGGGGATAGGCATTGAAAACACTTATAAGTTGGTCTAAAATAGGTTAGGTTAGGTTAGGTTAAGTGTTCAATCCTGCGTTTGTCCACTCCGACGTTTGGGGCTCCTGAGTTTGTCATGGGACCATCATTAAGGTTTGAAATCGATAGGAAGATCATCACATACCTAAATTTACTATCATGGGACGGACAGTCTAACGTATGAATCGATAGATCCTAGAAGTAGAAAACCTTCGCTATTAGAATGTAATACAATTTTTCTTAACAAGCAGTGGCGATTCTGACATCTAGGGACCCTGTATTAGGAGATGTAGGGAATGGCTTAAAAATAGCCGAAAACCATACTGGGACCTATATGAAGATTCCCTAACATGGAAAACCCAAACGATCCAGTAGTTATCGAAATCTTACTCGACATCCAAAAAAAATTAATACTTTTATAATGGTATGAAACCATTTAAAAATTTTAAGAAAATATTTAATGTAATAAATGTGATGGCAAGCCCTCGGATTTCAACAATAGAATCTTGTATTTCCTGATTCTTACTATCTTACTTTGGAATCTCAGAAAACTAGAACCATGAAAATAAACACCCATCTCATATCATTCCTTCCATTTGTCCAGTTCATTTTAACTCAAACCCCTATTACTTGCTTCCCTTTCAAGTGTCGCATATGCATTTTGAGGAGGGAATTGGGAAGGGCGGGGTAAAAGTACAGCCGGCTTACATAATAGCATGGTAGGGGGGAAGGATATATACTATATAGGCAGATGGAAAAATTCAAGTGTGTGTGTTTGCTTCACAAAGTGTGTCTTCTACATGTGTGTGTGTGTGTATGTGTGTGTGTGCGTACTTGTATTCATATCTAACTTGTTGTTGAGTCGTTTCGTGTTTTGGACTTAGTTGAAATTCAACAACTAGTACTACTTACTAACTTACTATAGCTCAGGCAAGCACTTGTGAATATTATAAAGATAGAAAATACATATTAAAGAAAAATTTTGTTAATAAAAATCTGCAGAGAAAATGTCCTGGGTAAATGTGCCAGCTCAGTCCAACTTCCCGTTGGAAAATCTTCCTTACGGAGTATTTTCCACGGCATCGGAGCCACAGCATCGCATCGGAGTGGCTATCGGAGACCATATTCTGGACCTGTCGAAGATTGCGCATTTGTTTGATGGACCCCTTCTTTCTGAACACCAGGTAACTTGATTTTGATAGCAAAAAATTCTACAATTATAGTCGGTCTTATAATTTATTTAGGCATGTTAGAATCGAGCTTTTGTTTTCAAACTTTGCAAGTAGAATCCTTATATATTTAATAAGCGTAGCAACTCTATAAGCATATACCAGAAATTGCATATGACTATTTTAAGCATTTTGACCTTTCAGTAACATTAATTATACAAGATTGTTAGATTGGTTATTTCTAGAAGGATAAGGCACGATGTAATAAGCGAAGCATCATAATACACCTGTTATATATTACTCATATATTAAATGTCCTGTTTTTATGCTATTTTTGAATATATTTACATCGAATTTTTGTTCTTGTTTCGAAATGATAGGTATTAAAGGCACTGACAACTTAATTTTTGTTTATGTTCTTTTCAAGAAAATATTAATGATTGTATCTCTAAAGTTTTGAATTAATCATAATTTTATTAGCGCAAATATCAGCTGATCTATTAAAAACATTAATACCAGTCTTTAAAAATATTTTTAGCATTTATATTAATATTCCATAGTTTTTATTCAGTTTTGTTTGGTATCATTTTCTTACCGACGGAAAACGAAAAAATGCTTGAAATATACTATGTCATTTTTAAATATTCTGAGATTACAGTTTGTTGCTCTTTTTACCTTTAAAAATTTGTCATATCTTTGTTCCTGAGCTTGTCATGGACATAATTGTCATTGTTTATTAGGAAAATAATGATTCTATTTTATTCTTATTTATTTATTAGGCAGTTTTCCAACAAAGTAGCCTGAATGGTCTGATGTCCCTGACCCGTGCCTGCTGGATAGAGGCAAGGCACACCATCTCCTCCCTGTTGTCCAGGTCCAACTCCAGGCTCCGGGATAATACAGAATTGAGATCCAAGTGTATGGTTGTCCAGGCAGAGGCCACCATGCATCTTCCTGCAAAAATTGGTATTTTGATTTATAGCTTGAATTCAATTCAATTTCGTCGGCAGCCAATAAAAAAAATTTTGCAATAAAAAATGTCAGTATTTGTTCATCGTCATTATCTGACAATTTTTATGTTTAATTGTTTATTTTAATTCAGGAGATTACACAGATTTCTATTCGTCTGTTGATCACGCGACTAATGTGGGTATAATGTTCCGCGGCAAGGAGAACGCACTCATGCCAAACTGGAAATATATTCCTGTTGGTTATCATGGCAGGGCATCCAGTGTCGTTGTCTCTGGGTGAGATAATTTTACAGTTTGTTTCTAGATACTTTAAGTAAGGCTTTCTTAAGTATTACAATAATTTTTGGCTCAAAACCAATAAACACATACCTTCAAAACTTAGTCATTTGATAACGGGTTGTTTTCTGTTTTATATGTTAATGTCAGAATATATTTGGAATCATGCAGTTCACAATTAAATGTTCCTGGTATCGAATATCTCCCAAAATCTATAAATTTTATAGGTTGACATAAGGATGAATGTCAATATAATGTCCGCACAAACTTTTAACGACAAAAAAAAGGCCTACAAGAAATCTGGAATTCTCATTACTCCCTAATGCACAATTCTCGAAAAAGAATTAAAAGTTCATTATCTCGACTATTCCAGAATATTTATAGGCGTTCTTATGCTCCATATAAAGATGTGCGGGCAAAACTTGCATATTCAGCCGTTTGCTGGTAGCTGTCAGCCTTTAAAGTTTACAGATTTTTGGAGATAATTGATCCCAGAAACATTTTACCGTAAACTGTATTAGATCCATATTTAAATCTTTTCACACAGGTTAGTTAATAGGTGGTGTGTGTGTGTGTTCCTAGTATTTACATCGCAGTTAATAAAAATTATAGAATTATCATTTTTAGATATTGATGAATAATTAATTTTTTTGTTAGAACCCCAATCAGACGACCAAACGGCCAGACCAGACCTGTCGACACAGAGCCACCAAAATTCGGTCCCTGCCGTCTCATGGACTTTGAGCTGGAGATGGCGTTCTTTGTGGGTGGAGTGACCCCCAGCCTGGGCCAGCCCATAGACATGAAGAACGTTGAGGAGCACATCTTTGGTATGGTTGTGATGAATGATTGGTCCGCCAGAGATATCCAGAAGTGGGAGTATGTGCCACTGGGTCCCTTCCTAGCAAAGGTATGCAATTTTCAGTTGTGCTCTTAATCCGATTAAAAACCGGTCCTAAGCTATTATGAAAAAATCATGTATCGTATCGAAATTTTTTCACTTCTAATAAAATTTAAAAAAAAACATAATTAAACCCTGTAGGTATTGTTAGCCTTAGGCCTTAGGTCTCTAGTAGCCTATAAAACTTAAATTATTTTATATTTTTCACAATATTCGCGGAAAACTGTCTATGAAATGATGCAATAAATAACCATGTTATTACTGTAAAATGGTAACAAACAGAAAATACGTTAAAATTGTCAACATTTAAATCATCAGGGATCTAAAGGGATAAGACAATTATCAAAAAATTGATGTGCATTCCCAATAATGTTATACAAAATTATTCCCTCTGTTGATTTCAAATTGGTGGTTGAAACGGTTGGACACCCAACCAATCAAAATGAGATAAACTTGCCAAGTTGTTGAGCCAACGAGCAAGAAAACGTTATTTTAAAACTTTGGGGACTAGTGTAATTTACAGCCCAATGTCCCCCCTCCCAAAAAAAAAACATGTACTGTAATGTAGTTAAACACTATAATATAATATTCAAATTATTTAAAAGAATCTTGGAACCTCAATATCCCCCTGGGTGGTGAGCATGGAGGCGCTTAAACCATTTGCAGTGGACAACTACCTCCAGGATCCAGCTCCATTCCAGTATCTCCAGCACAATGACAAGTACACGTTCGACGTTAAGCTAAGCGTCGCAATTCAGCCAGAGGGCGGTCAACCCACTACAGGTGTTTTTTTTTAATACAATGATTTTGATTTCTCCGGTTTTACCAGAAAGGGAGGGATTGTACATTGAACTGTTAATGTACCCAAAGTTTTATAAACAAAAGGTCTCATTCATCAGCTCAAAGCTTTACATTTATCTCAACCCTCCCAAGAGAAATCGCCATTAGAAAAAATTATCCCCTCAAAAAAAATTCCTTTTCTTTTTAAAACTTTAATTGAAAATAGGGAGAATCGACTTATCACTCCCAATTTAAGTAACCCTAGAGGCTTCTAGGGGCGTAGCTGCTAGTTAAAACATAAACTATTTGTCAATATTTTTATATTTGTGCATTTATGAGCGCTTTGCGGCCTTGTTCAGCTGCAGATAAGTGCATGTAAGTTTATGTTTATTGTATTTCATATGCATTCTTACAAATTCTTGTGTACATAAATTTGATCACATTTAAATCCTTGTGCTAAATTTTACGTAGAATACAAAATACTATAACTTTATTACATCATTTCTCTTTATATGCAGGATGTCCCAGAATATAGACTCTTTAATTTTCCTTGAAATAATCATATCCTTATGACTGGGGGAAGGGGGGGGGGGAGTACACAACCCCATGCAAAATGCAAATTAGCCTAAAACATTTCCTAAAATTGTGGATGATCAGTCTAGCCGTTTTTGAGATCTTATCACACTTCTTATTTTGTCTTTCTGGTGAAGATTAATTTAATCTTTCTGATTTTTATTCAGTCTTCGTTTGTTTTCATATTCTTTATTTCCAGATAACATCTCTTCTTGTTAGAATTTATATTTCTCACTTATTTCCTCCCCCCCTCCCCCCTTCTTTTATAAGACAAAGAAATTGAAACTATTTTATGATTCAATAGGAAATCTTATTGAAAGTTATGATATTGTCTCCACATCCCACTTGGAATATATTTCTTTATGGAAAATTGGAGCATCATAAACATTGTGAGAAAGAGAATATTAATATTCTTCCCCACTATATATGTACACATATGCCTTTAAGTATATCAAGATAAATATTATGCTAATTTAAAATGTTTCACCTGATTCTTTTTCCCAAAATTGAGTTTGAAAATATCTAATAAAATTTACATCCACTATGAGTTTGTGCATAAATCAATAATACTTAATTCTTTATTTCCAGTATGTTTCCTTTTATGAATTTTTAGAATATAATATAGTGTGGGTTATTGTCAAATGCTTTGCAAAGATCACAAAAATTTGGCATGAGTTAAATCGAGAATAGTCCCTTTCGTAACATCGCTCCATAAGGGGCGATTCGTCGTATTTTTAAAATGACTTTTTATAGGCTATTTTAGGTTAGGTTAGGTTATATTGGGTTAGGTGATTGCTCCACAGGGTTAGGTAATTGGCCCCTCAGGGTTAGAGCCCCCCGCATTTGCTAGAAATAGGAGAAAAGCTACTGTGAAAAATACGAAGAATCGCCCGATAAATCTGTAACTTAAATCTTTTTTTTGAAACTTAAACTTGTTTTTTCTTTTCAAGATTGTAAAACTAACCCCTGTCCGTATTAATCTTTGTCTTGATTTATTTCAAGATAGGTGTGCGTAGACAGATCTCTTCAAATATCCTAGAAAAATAACTTTTTTTATATTGTGCAATAATCATATAATAATTTTCACATATTCTATTTTGTTTTAACTTTGAGCAAACAAAATCAAATGAGAATAAAAATGTTTCATAAGGTTTAGGTTTCCTAACCCTTTAACATTATTCTCACAGAGTCACCTAGTTAGCCCATACTCAAGCTGGTTAAAATTCACTCCAAGCTTTCTTTCATGCACGCCCACGAAGTTACACATAAAGCAATAAACTATAAGTATTTCTTACAATTTAAAATTTTAGAATATAGATTAGATAATTTTAGAAATCATATAAAATAGGGTAGAATGTAATATATAAACTCAAATATGACAATATTCATAAATACGAAGAGCAAAAATAAATGAAATATCAATTTCGCTTCTTATAGATAGAAAGGATAAATTATTAAGGAAAAAGGTGTACATTGTATTTGTATTTGCTTCCCAAAACTAAACTTTACTATGGAGGAAACTGTTAAGTGAAATACATCCTTCTCTATTTAATAATAAATGAATTTATACATGGAACAACGGGTAAATTTGGACAGCTTAACTTAATAAATCTTATGTTCTTAAGTAGATGAAAACCTGAAAAGTGAGAAAAAATTATTGCAGCAATTAAAAAAATATTATGCTGTTTCGGTCATATCGCATATGGAACACAAACAAATATTTTAAAATAAGCGTAAGGTTAGGTTAGGTTAAGTAAGAGTTAGAAGAGCCCCACAGAGCTCATCGTTCAGGTATAAGTGAAAGCATACAATATTTCATATTTTCTAATCCACGGATTATAAAACCGCGAGAAAAATATATCATAGCATTAAAATGTAGCAGCTAAACACACAAACGCGAAATGAATGTATGGCCAAAATGAACGACATGCGCCTGACATAATAGCATTACGCATTTGTTAATTCTTTTTTTCTGACAACTTAGAACCGAGAATCAAACTATAATATAATATTTATGTTTTTCAGTATGTGAGTCTAACATGAAGTATTTGTATTGGACAATGAAACAACAGCTTGTTCATCATTCTATTACAGGAAAACATTACATATATATAAACCATCACAAAAAGTATAGTAAAATTTTTGTATGTACCAGATAGTGCTAAATTATATATTATCTATAGGTTTCCTCACTAGCTTTCAATGACCTATTATATAAAATTTAAGATATGTAGGACGCTTCTCTAAAAAACTATCTATCAAACCAGGCCATTTGCTAAAAAACTTTATATTTTATATACGTAGAGGCTCCGCCCATAGCCAAAAGAATAACATTTATTTTTTTTAGGGGGGGAGGGGTTGCAAGTAATCAATCAAGAATTAGTCCAAAACTCCTTTCAGTATGGGTTAGCGACATCGTACGCACACACATTGACATAATGATTCCTATATCCTATTCATAAGAATAATTTTTAAAAATTTATTTTCCATTTTTAACACCCATTTTTAACAATCTGACCATATAGATAGACGGACAGACAGTCAATCCTCTTTTTACTTTCATATAATGATAATACATATTACTTAAGTTAAAGAAAATATAAGTTTTTGAAAAAAACGTGTCTGTATGATTAAATGTGTGACAAGTCTCTTCGATATTCTTGCACACAATGTGTGGTGGTGTGTCTGATAGTGTGCATGTGCATGTGTTTGTTCAAGTGCACATGTTGCAGGCGACACACAATGCATTGATCCCCCTCCCCCTTATAACTCCCCATCCTTCTTAATTCACTATGGAATATCTCAATCTAGGAAAAAGCTGCTGGAATCCAACATTACCAAAACAAACTTTAATGGTTTACTGACAGCCAATCAGCTGAACGTAAATCTTATGATCGCACAACATTGTAAGGTGTATTTAAATAATCCCAAGTAGCCAAGATCCAATAGTGTACTGGAGCGTTTGGCCAAAGACAACACATACAAAATAAGCGAAATAACTGTGCATTATTAACAATTAGTCATTTCAATTATTTTTAGGCCTTCTTTAGCTGCTTATTGTGATATGTAAACATAACATGTAAATTCTCCAATTTGGCCGCTATCAGCCTTTTAAGTTCTTAGACTTAAAAAAATAATCGATTCCCAGCTACATCTATCTGCGAACTGTTCCAGTTCCGAATATTTTATTGATAAGTGGGATAAAGCTGTTAATTTAATGATATTTTGGACTTTTCAGAGATGTCAGAGACGGCGTATTAACGAAATAAATTAACTCAAACGACATCAAAACTGGCAAAAAGATTATTTAGTCATTAATGGCATTATTAAGAGGAAAATAAATTTTTTTGTCATATCCCATAAAAGAATAATTTTTCAATCACCAATAGATAAATGCACTGTGCCCAAAATCTTGAACCTTTCCCCTCCCTATCCTAACATTATATTTCCTCTCTTGTTCCCAATAAAAAGATGACACATATTACAAAATAAATTGGATTCCGATCAAGTTAGTCAAGAAGAGGGTGGGATTATGGTTCACCGACCAGGGATCAAGGATGGGCAAACTTGAAAAATATATCCTTATTTGGCAGCTGATATTATTAAACTTGATGGTAGGTATTAAATTTACCTCCTTTTTTTGTTTAATGATTATACTTGATACAGTTTTTTTTTCCTAATTAAAAACAAGAATATGAATTATTGGCACATTCCCCTTTTTCATAAGTTAGCCATCATTACAACCCCCTCCCCCCCCAACACATCATATTGAAAAATACTGTGTGGAGTTAGAATCATACTGTCCTTTTCTGATTCTTATATCCCAAAGTAATTAGCCTAAAAATATCAGTTGAAAGTTTATCTCAAAACTAATAGTAGGTTATTTATGCTTTGCTACCTGAAAAAAGGATTTTGATGCAAAATAGATTATTTTGTCTCGAAACAGACCACTTTGGCTAATGATTGTTTTATTATGTATGGTTTGTTCTTCCTGATCAGGTTGTAATATGAATCCTGGAGATCTTCTGGCTTCTGGAACCATTTCTGGACCGGTAAACACATATTTTTTGTAGTAATTTTCTTATATTTTCTTTTCAAAATACAAAGTGTGTTCTATATTAATGGATTTATAATACGTGGATATTTTGATAGATTCTCGCAAACCCGATAAAATGTTTCTCCCAACTGGCTAATATACCGATACCTCCATTCCTCCTTATGACTTTACCTCATATGACTATGGAGAAACATATTGACCAATATCTGAGGACTATATTAGCAACCTAAATTGACGATGAAAATTTCCCTGTCACAATATCCACGTATTCGATATCCATTCTTATGATTCTTTACCTAACTCCTAAGGATTTAATAAGAGTTATTTTCATATTAAATGTATGGAAATTTAAAATGGGTTTAGTAAATATTTTTTTTAATGGAAAACCCCAACCCATCTTTTCAAAATATATTTTAAAACTTAGATTTTTAACTTTTCACCCTAGTTGGATTAATTACCTAAATTTCTAAATTAAAGATACTTCTATCTCGAGAAAGGTGTAACTATAAATCATATATATGTGTGCCTATCTTAGTGATTTTGTTTAATACGAATCATATTTAGGAGCCAACATCGTTTGGAAGCATGCTGGAATTATCATGGAGAGGAACAAAACCAATCAAACTTAATGATGGAACTGAAAGAAAATTTTTACAGGTTAAATCATATACAAAAGTAGCGAGGCTTTTTTATAGTTACTCTTAATGTTTATCTTCTTGCTTACAGCTCGTAATCCTAGCTTAGTTTTAAAAAAAGCTTTCAATAATTAGACTTGTTTGTGTTTGTTTTTGTTTATTACAAAAGTATATTTGCAAGAATGTTTTTATTATGCGCAATTTTTATTCTTTATATCAATACTAATTAATGTAGGGAATATTGGAAAAAAAAGAGTAGAAGGATAAATATTGATAATTGTTACAGTGTAATATTATGATAATTAAGAATATACAAAAAATGGTACAGTCAACCTTTCTTGCCAAGACAAAAATATTGTCTGACTTAGGGAAGCTCTTTGTTATTAATGAAAACTGCAGGAAGCAGCTTATAAAACCTAATAAAAATGACGTCGTACAATAGAAATGACCACAGATAGGCCATTATACATTTTAATTTGCCGATAGTAAAATGGATACTGGCCTATCATTGTTCATTTGTATTGTTTGACGTCATTTTGATTAGGCACTATAAGATGCTTCAAACTGCAGCAACTCTCTAACTCTTCACAATTATATATTGCAGGATGGTGATACCGTGATTATGGAGGGAGTGTGTGTTGGAAATGGAATTAGAATTGGTTTTGGCTCTGTTTCTGGAAAATTGCTCCCAGCTCTGCCGCTCTAATCAAACATTTATGTATTATGGTCAGGGATGAGGCACCTGTAAAAAAAAAATACCTACAACTTTTTATTCAACTAGTAATTAAATAACTTTAAGGGTGTCAACTCCTTAAAATTAAAAGGCTATCCAAGAAATACACCACCTGATGAAACCCTGTGCACCTCACTGCAATTAACACTCCATTTTGTTTCAAGGAGAATAATTTATTTGTGGAAACTTGGATGCAACATGTTTTTTTGTAAGGTGTCATATCTTTGTCCCAGATTATATAAATATTTTTTTTACAAAATGTATTTTTTATAACTTGATAGTTTGTGCTCAATAAAATCTAACAATATTTTTTTGTAATGTTCTTAATATTAAAGATTTAAAATGAAGGGAAAACACAGAAAATTTAAATGAATGTAATGAGAAACA
>LS056837.1:0-11668 GCA_900241095.1 Acartia tonsa
AAAGGCACAGTCCTTTTTAAAAAGTAACAGGATGTCTGCCTAAATATGTGTGTGTTCTTCCAGGAATAAGGTATAACCAACTTGCGAAATAAATCTAAAATGATATTTTGGGAGCAGATGTAGAGGTCGTGTGTTGGCCCCCAACGACAGCTGAAATTCCGTATAAATTTTCGTGATTTTTATTCGAATTAATTTCGTTGTTGGTATAAGCTGGTATTCTTCTTTACTGTGTAGCTTCTTATAGATCCAGGAAACGTCTTTACTTTATTTGGATGTGGGTATTGGTAAATCACTTTTGCTAACAAAATAAATTCTTAACCCTTAACCCACGACCGATTAAGATCCGGAAAGGGGCCCGACCGTAAAGAGTTAAATAGCTCCCCCCCTCTCCAAACAAAATATGCGTTTTCTTTTTAAAACTAAAATTAATAGTGGAAGGTCGACATACCCCCCTCCCTCAAATGACCTAAATAGTCCACTGGTGGCTTAGCCTCTGGTTGAATATAAATTATAAATCATTGTGTATTGAATTAGTGTGTTGTGTAAATCATATTCGAATTAAAAAATTTCCAGTTTTAAAATTTGATACGGAATTGAAATCACACTCTATTTCAAGTAACAACAAGAAGAAGGGAATGGACAATGGACCGTCAATTACACTAGTACCCAAAGCTTTATAATCACGATTTCTCATTCTTTGCCTTTAAAAACTTTGGTTACTTTCATTAAGACTTTGATTGATTGGTTTATTAACTTGCAGTGTACAAACGTTTCAGCTAATAGTTTGGGCATAGTCCCTTTCGTGCTAAGGCCTCTTCAGGGGCGTTTCGTCGTATTTTCACAATGGCAGGCTATTTAGGTCAGGTTAGGATATATTAGGTTAGATGATGGCTCTGCAGGGCTAGACAATTGACCCCGCAGGGGCTAGAAATTGGAGAAATGCTACTGTGCAAAAACGTAGAAAAGTCCCTCTTGGGACTATACCCAATAGTTTTAATCAAAGGTAGTAATTTCGTTTATTACAAAAAGCATGATTATATCTTTTTTGTTCATTGTCTTATCCCTTAATATCCCTGACTTGTAATTGTCTCCTGGTTTTGACCACAAATATTTAAACTTTTACAGTGGACCAATTGGGTCACATTTTTGGGGTCAATATGAAAAGATTTTCTAAAAATAAGAAAATATGGCTTAAACAAAGATTCTTTTGGTAGCTGGACAAAGTGTCTCAAAAATCAGCCATGTGACGTCATACAAATGAGGGAGATGAGGAGAGAAGTGGGAAAGCTGACCCCTTAAAAAGTGATGGATAATCCCTCATTTGTATGACGTCACAATGCTGATTTGTTTAGACACTTTGTCCAGCTACATTCTTTGTAAAGCACTTGTGGACTTAAATGCAGAGAGGGAGGGGATAATGGACTGTAAGTAATACTGGTACCCAAAGTTTTATAACCACGTTATCTTATTCATTGACTTAAAAACTTCGGGTACTTATGTGGAATTTTCATTAATTGGTTCAATAATTAGTAGTGTCCAAATTTATCTACCAATAATTTAATCTACAAAAGGGATACTTTTATGCATCATCATTGGGGATGAATATCAATCTATCATCTATTGTCTTATCCCTTAGGATCCCTGAAATAAAATAAAGATTGCACAATTGTTTAAAACACTTGTGACTTCGCCTCTAACTTTGTATAAGAAGTATTTAATCTTTTATATTTTTTTTTTTTTTTTGGGGGGGGGGGTAGAAGTATTTATTAGGTGCAATATTTTTTAAGGGGGATTGACCTCAGTATTTAGCTCTATAACCTCTCTTTGACAATTACTAACCTTTCATTAAAATGCAGTTTATGAGATCGTAAAGGACATACATACACACACGCAAACAACAACATATTACTTGAGTAAATAGAATAGTCTATGAATCAATGAATACTATACTTTTTGCCTAATATTTTTTTAATGTTAATAAATTTTCCTACAGCATAGAAAAAGTAAAGAATTTTTAAAGAAATATCTTTCTTATCCGAGCAATTTGTCAGATCACAGGAGAATACCAAAACTATTTCAAAATCTTAGACCATGGAGAAACTAAGAAAGAAAATATCAAAATTATTTCAATATTTTGGACCTTAGTAAAAGTAAAAAAGAGAATACCAAAACACTTACGAAATGTTAAAAAAATGTGTATATGTCCTGTAAAATCTCGAACACTTCTTTACTATTATGTCTACAGTTTTAGAATTATTTTGCTCTACACAGGTTTTATGCCAGAAAACTCTCTTAAATCCTTTTTTTTCATTTACTATGTAGATATGATAATATAGGATGAAAGCTACTGCAAAAGAAAATCTTGAAGATGATGTCTTAAAAAGCCTCTTTTACATCTTTCTCTAAGAGGTAGAGTATTTTTAGACAGTAAAGTCAAACCGCGCATTCCTTTTTACTTGGTAAAGCTAGATTTTAGAGCAATGAAGACAAGTTAGAGCTTTTCTATTTATTGTATATCTATAATACAAAGTAGAACGATGTCTGTCTGTCTGTCCATCTGTCCGCATGTCCTATTGTCTGTCTGTCTGAAGCTTAAGATCTTAGTAACCGCTGAACCGATTGGATTTTACTCTTCAGGGAATATACCTACTGGTCCTGTAATGGTTTCGAGGTCTTTTCAATACCTCAAGGGGTGAAACCTCTAGTCAAAAATATAAAGTCACAATTTTTAAAAATTGTGACTTTGCTTCCTTTTTTTCCATGAAAGATTCTTGGAAAAGTATTTTTGGTAGGATTATTCTATTTTTTGTAGGGCTCTTAAAGAATAAGATAAAGGACATTATGTAGATGATGATATACAATTAAAAACTTGCGCATAGCTAAATGTTTAAAAATAACCTAAGTTTAAGCCAACAAATGGGGGAAGTCTGGAATAAGGTATAGCCAACGGCAACAAGCGAAATATAGATAAAACGTCGTCAGTTCTACTATGTGTTGTCAGCTAAAAATCATGTATAGGTTTCGTGATTTCTTTTCAAATTAAATTCTTTGTTGGTATAATTTAGGGGGAAGTTTGGAAACCAGTATAATTTACAGTCCAATGCCTCATCCCTTCCTGATAATTTATCCACATTTTAGAGAGCCGTGTGACGTCATTATATCCATCTCATTTTAAGGGGTTTCCTTTCCCGCTTCTCCTCTCTTCTCTCCCTTTTATGACATTACACGGCTCATTTTTTCGGACTCGGTCTCACATGTTAAAGTCCTGTAAACAATGTGTTTGACCATCACAAAATTCTGGAAGAGTAGACTCGCATCTCACAATTGTTGATCTCATATTGTTATTTTGTGGAATAAATATGTAGCGGGACAAAGTGTCTTAAATATGACGTCATAAAAATGAGGGAGATGAAAGGAGAAGTGGGATAGGAAACCCCTCATTTTATGACGTCGCATGGCTGATTTTTGAGACACTCTGTCCCGCTACAATAAATATTTGTTAAGTTTGAACACTTTTATTTTAAGCAAATTAATTAAGATTTTATTAAAGCATTTAAAAGTTTACAACCCAACAAATGAGAGGATTTGTTTTAAAAAGATTAAATACCAGTATAACTTAATGTCTGATATTTTATTCAAATTTCCAAAATCCAAACAAGACTTGTGGCGAAGCCTCGCTGTTTAAAAGTGTTGATCTCATATTGTGACTCGTATTACAGATAATAGACATCCATTAGGTTCAATCAGGCGCAGCTAGCCTCAGCCAAGGCGGGGGGTGTGTATTCACTTCCGCCGCGTTCAAAACCATCTTGATAGAACCACTAATATATCTCTAGTATAGATGTATAACCAGACAAATACGTGGTTCCTCAAGTTGTGGACCTTTTTCGACTGCTATCAAATAACTTTTGTAGCCACTTGGCTGCTTTAAAACTTCCGATACTATTGGTTGATTTTCAAGTAACCAATTGAAAGTCGGCACAAGGTCCTCGGGAAGGGGACATACAATTATTTAACCTATTCCCCCTGTATCGTTTTACTCTAATGAACCACAAACGTTATGCCTCAAAGTGCCTTGTTGATAGCAGAAACCCTCCTCTTTTATTTTAACCAAAATTGAAAATGAGAACAGTGTAGTTTTTCGTTTACTTAGGTTAGGTTTTATTGGGTTCTGGGTAGATCCGCAGGGTTATCACGCTTTTGTTTTAAATTTTTAATAAACAATGCATGGTTTAATCATAATATGTTATTTTTTACATTGAATTTTTATCATTTTTGATAAAAAGGTTGGAAACAGTATTAAAGAATGTTTTTCTTGTTTTGAGGGAAATCGAGTTATTCAGGTGGAAAAGATCGTACAATAGTCAAAGGGGAGGGTGTGCCTAAAAAAAGGTTTAAATCAAATTAGAAGCGTAGCAACACTATGAGTATTCATAATAATAATAATAATAGAATACGTTCAATGAATTATTTATTACAAAACAACGTTTTCATAAAACAGACTGACGGACGAAAGGACATACTTTACTTTTAGAATACTTACACAGCTAAATCTCCTGTATTATCAAAATATTGGTGTACGTTCATTTACACACATTGTCCCATTTTAAAGAACAGTCTTTTTAAAATTGTGGTTTTAATGTTTTGATAATGTAAATAGCCTAAAGAGGATGGGATACCATGAGATCTTATTTTGATGAGTTTCTAATCAAAATCTTGCTTCATGATGTGCTTGAAAATATGGTCAAACGTCTCTCAAACAACCAAGTCTTTTGATTACACGACCTTTGTTTAAAAGTCAGAAATGTGCAATGTAATTAGTAGGACCTGTTTAAGCGAAGGCATTCACCCAACTCTAATAATGTATGTTGCGCACCTGACATGGCAGCAGTAGGAACCTTTTAAACGTCTTTAGTTATGACCTGGTATTGGAATGAGATTTGAACCTATCACCTTCAGGACTACGAGCTGATGCGCTACGTGTTACACCACAGTCGCTAATTTTACTAGTGTGATACACATACGGAAATCTATGCACACCAACCGCGCGCGCGCGCCTCTATGTATATTATAACGAGCAAAAACAGAGTAAAACCAATTTTGATAATTTTTCAGCTATTATATTATTGATAGGAAAGGAGGGAGGTCTGCCCCAAGGGTTAAGAGAAAGGTAAATTCATACCCACCTTTTTTTCAGAAATCCTTATTATAAAGTAACAGGATGTCTATCTTTATGCTTGTCTGTCTTAAGCAAAGTATTTTGCTAACCGCTGAAGAAATATGTTAATTCTGTACATTGAAACTTCTTATAGGTGCAAAAAATGTTTGTAATTTCCCCCTCTTTATATGAATATCTCAAAGAAAAATTGTACCCCTTACTCTAGTTTTTTAAAACTTAAAGTGAAGGTTTGCCTTATTTCTCTCAAGAGTCATTAGAGGCGCAACCACTAGTTCTTTAGATCATGAGTCTCAACTGAAGCTATCCCTTAAAATCAAGGTAATTTATGGTATAATACAATGGGCGATAAATTAGTCACTCCCTATTTATATCAAAGTTATATAACCCTTCAATTATTTTGTTGTGCTATTTTCAACTTTTTTTTAATAAAAGCTTCCCTGAATTGAACAATGAAAAGACAAAAAATGTTGAATTTTATACAAGTAAACTACCTATACATTCAACCCTGGGGGGATATATGACTTTTAAATGGGAATAGTTCAATGGCATTAGTTATGTTGCTTATTTTACATATTTGCGGCTACGCCTCTAGGTGTAGTTGAGGGGCAATTGGAGGTTAGTCGATCCCCCCCTCCCCCCATTTCAATTTTAATTTTATAAAAGCAAAAAAAAGAGGTTTTTTTTTTCTCTGAGTGATTGTTTTGAGGGAGTAGTTATTAACTTTACCTGGACCAATAAGAAGCTTCACAGTAAACGAGAACCATATCGGTCCAGCGGTTAGCGAAAACTTTCTGTACACACACACAGAAAACAACTTGTTACTTTTATAAGGTTTTTTTAGGACAAACGAAGGAGTCCCAAACGTCAGAGTGGACAAACGCAGGAGTGGTAAAATATTAATTTTATGAAGTATTTCTATACATATTAGGTTAGGTTAAGATATGATTGAACAAATAAGCCCCCCGCAGGGGTTAGGCATTTAAAAAACCTATAAGATGGTCTAAAATAGGTTAGGTTAGGTTAAGTGTCCACTCTGACGTTGGTTAACTCCGACGTTTGGGACTCCTGCGTTTGTCGTAGGACCTTTATGAGGATTAATAAATAATAAGGGATACGCAATTAATAACATTGAAATAAACTTTAACATTGACAAAAATACAAATTGTATATCTTTACATGCACGGATCTCAAGGGATAGGACAATGGCCGATAAATTGATATACATCCCCTATGATTATACACATAATTATCCCTTCTGTAGATTACATTTGGTGGTTGAATTGTTTGGACACTCAACTTAATAAACCAACCAAAATTAACTAAAAGTTCCCAAAACTGTTGAGTCAACAAATATGAAAACGGTTTATAATACTTTGGGGACTAGTGTACTAAACAACGCAATTTCCTCTCTCTTTCTCTCTGATTTACAAGACTTACAACCTTGCTCTTTCATCAGAAGCTGCGAATAATTAAAATTTAAAATACTTTTTTATAAAGCAATAATTAAATGTGTGTTTTCTCATAAAAAAAAAAGATCAAAGATAATATTAAAATTTGGAATATTCGCTTATTTCTCTATTGAAACCCTGCTGGGGGTTTTCAAAGTTTGTGGCACTTTTTCTTTAATCGAAATTAGAAATTAGACCTTTTTAGGTAGCTGGACAAAGTGTTTCAAAAGTCTGCCATGTGACTTTATAAAAATGAGAGAGATGAGAACAGAAGTGGAAAAGAAAAACCTTAAAAAAGAGATGGGTAATCACTAATTTTTATGACGTCACAAGGCTGAATTTTTTAGACACTTTGTTCAACTACCTTCATAGGATTTTCTAGGCCTACTTAACAAGACTTATCCTAAAAAAATATTATTAAATTTGTGACATTGTTCTGTATAAATGCATGTTTAATATCTTTGATCATATTTGCTGTTATCTAATGTCTCATACCTAATTTTTTTTAGACAAAATGAATTGAAAATTATTGCTAAAATCGAAATATATCTTCATGTCTGAGAATAGTGTATTTTTTTTAAAAATAGGTTGAAAAACATACCATTTTTAAAATATTAAATACTTTACCTAGGTTAACGCCATTAGATCATATTTTGATGAGTCTCGGAACCAAATCATGCTACTTAATTGCATGATTATGCGGCCAAACATCCTTCAGACAACCAACCCTTGGACTATATTACCGTCATCTAGAAGTCTTAACTGTGCAATTGCTTGGTAATGAGTTTAGCCTGTTTTGGGACATGCATTTCCCCCCTACTCTAACTATTAATGTAGCACACCTGACACATTAGCAGTAGGAACCATATTTTGAAAGTTTTTAGTTATGACACGGTGTTAGGTGACGGTCCACTGGCATTATACGCGAATTTCCCAAAATTTTCTTAATACATGCAAACACTCGCCAAAAAGAAGTGAACCAGTTAAAAACTTTCAATTTCAGTTCAATTCATTAAGCAAAACCTCAATATTTCATAGAATAATTAATTTATAGATTTTCAATAATCTGTAGGATAAATATTTATAAATTATGAAATTAGGTAAAATAGTAAAATTAATTTGACGCAGTTTAAGATCTCAATAACTGCTGGTCCGAATTAATTGTTCTTGTTAGAGAAGCCTCTCTTAAGTCCCAGGGTGGTTTTATGCTATTTGTCTGCCTCGAGTCCTTATTATCCCATTGAAAACTGAGACCCCAGATGCTGTGGACGCAACAAAAACATCAAGAATACAAATTATGTTGATGTGACATGGATGTAGCTCTCTTGATAAACTTATTGGTCAAATTCTTATTCTCCCTAAGAATTTAAAAGAACCTTTTGGTGCTTTCCCCCTATACATGTGGTAATCCTGCAGTGCTGAACGGTTCCCACCTAACCTAACCTACTATACTATATGTGTATTACTATACCCCATAGTAATACACAAACTAACGAAAAACTTGCCCTCCCCTCTCATTTATTCTGTTGATAAATTTAATGATGATTTTAAAATGATAAATCGTCGACTAAGAATTAAAATTTCCAATCTATAACTGTATTTGATTTTAGATAAACAAATTTCTACCAAGTTTTTACATTTATCTCGACCTTTACGGACAGTTAAGCAGAAACATCCAATATTTGCATAGAGTATATAGACCAAGAAAAATATCACCAGCAATCTATCTATCAATCATGCAATCTCCTATTATATAAAGTAGTAAGCTTTTTTTTGTCTGTAGTGAAGGATTTCTCTTACTACTAAACTGATTTGGTTCTTTGGGGAGGGTATCTCCAACCTCCCATAAAAATACTCTTTTACCTTTTATTTTTAAGATTAGATTTAAAAGGGAGATTCGACCTTCCACCTAAATGCCCCTAGAGTCTTCTAGGGGCATAGCTGTTAGTCCGTAGAAAAAAGTAACAGGATGTTTGTTTGTTTGTCTGTTTGTACCGTTGAACCGATCGGGTCCTTCTTAACAGTTTAGGTCCTGGGAAGGTTTTTGGGGAAGGGTTCCACCACCCTCCCAAAAGAAATTGCCCCTAGAAAAATACCCTCCTTAATTTTAACTCCCACCTCCTCAAGTGCACCTTATAGGCCTTAAGGGGAGGAAGCCGCTAGGATGATATAAAGTACTAAGGTTTTTCGTCTGAATCTTAAAATTTGTATAACTACTAAACTTATTTAGTTCTCCTTTGCAGGGAAGCTTACCATAGGTTCAAGGATGGTTTAAGGTTATTTTTCTGCCACCTGTCCTTTAAATACAAAGCCCTAGATGTTAGGGGCGCAGTGGCTAGTATATAATAAAACAAGAATCAGCCGTCCATATTGAATAAAATGCGAATCAATTCAATCTTTCCAATACATAAATCTAATGACCGACAGGGCATTACCGAAAAACAGGCGGACGAAGTAAATTTTAAACTGGTTGCTCATTGGTTTAGGGAATATTCACAAAAAATATTAGCCGTATATCTTAAATAGCAGAAGTTAAAATAGTGATACCCCCTAAATGAAGTTTAGGTTTGAATATCATACAAATCTTTTTAATAATTAAGTTGTTTCGCTAATATAAAGGAGCGGTGTCTTTCTCTTCCTATGCAAAAAGCTTACTGATTAGATTCTTGTTTTCTCTAAACTATGGTTTAATCATTTATTTCAAAACTCAGTTTTCGTGTTTTTTTTTGTAGTAAAATGTATTGATTTTGGATGCTTTATGAAATGGACGCCTAAAATTTCTAAAAAAGATTCCTTAATAAGCTTATTAATAAGCTTCTAATTTAATTTTAGATCAACTTTATTGAAAATTGTAATTTTTCTGTGTTTTGATATCTATGATTTTTGTCATCATTGGTTTATTCTATTTTAATTACTGAAAAATAAATCAAATTTATTTAATTTTTACATATTTTATGGAATTAATTATCAGTTTGCCATTCAAAAGTCATTCTTCCTTCAACTTGAGGGTTGATAGGAGTATTCTTGATCAACCACTGCTTGAAGATTTCATAATCAGTCACAGTTCCTGGAAAATTAATCATTAGATAGATTGATAGGTATAAATTGTAGAATGAATAAAAAAAGGTTATACATAGGTTATAAAAGTTATACATTGTGTCTCGTAATGTAACATTTTAATACTGAAAATAAAATCAAAAGTTTCAAAGTTTTTTAACAAAAACATTACTGGATTTTTATGTGTCCCTGTACCTTAAGATCTCGCAAACCACTAAACCGATAAGGTTTTTTTTTTAAAGTAACGCTCATTATACCTACAGGGAAGGTTTATTTACTTTGGGGGAGAGTACCTCCACCCTCCAAAGAGAAAATAACACTGGAAAAAATAATTGCCCCCAGTTTTTTTCTTTAAAATTTTTTTTTTCAAAATAAAAGTAGAGGGTCTACTCTTCCTTCAAGCACCCACTGGCCCTGGGCCCTCCCCCTCCCAAAAAAAAGTGATAGATAGATAACCTGGAATGTGTTCTTCTATTTCCACAAAGTCAAATATTCCCCTTAGATATCTGGCATTCTCTAAAACAAAAATTATTTTCAAATCTAATATAAAGCAGGGCTCGCCAGCCGTGGCTAAGCCTTAAATTAAACCCCGTTTGGATGCTTTACATTTTTTTTTGAAAAATGGCATTGCCATATTTTAGTCAGTTTTAGACTTTTAGCAGATTATTAAAATTGTAAAAGTTCGATTTCGCTGAGGCTTGATTAAACCTGGCTGATGCGTGGCTGCCGAGCCCTGACATAAATACACAATTATATACTCTTGAAATCTATAATCAATTATTCCTAAATAACTCATAAGAAACAAAAAATATTAAAGGGTGCTAAATTTTTTGAGCAAAGATTTTTAGCCCGTGCCTTCTGCATCTCAGGACTAAAAAACTAGTTTTAATCTAATACTTTTACATTTTTATATCCACGAAAGGCTGTTTATAAAACGATGCGATAAATAACTATTCTTACTTTTAGGAACCATGAAAGAACCAACAGCTAAAGTATAAACTCTATCAATTTCTAAATCTTCATAATCATCTGTTTCAGGCTTCTTGGTTTTGATACTCACAATTCTGATAGAATAAAAATTCTATAACTTTGCTTTCAAAGAATCATACAAATTGATATTTAATTAAAGGCAGGGGTCATAAGGGATAAGACAATGGGCGATAGATAGATATAACACTTCAGTAGATTGGTTGAAAAGTTTGAACACTAATAGTTTAAAACCAATCAAAAATCAAAGAATAAAATTATATTTTTATGAATTTTATTCCTGTTTCCAATATTGTCCTGTTGTGGCCTTATAACCATCTTCAATCCTGATACCTGAAAATTACATAAATGGGATTAAAACAGATTAGGCCTTTTGGGGCTTTCCCTTTAATTTTGAGAAGAAAAAATATTCCAATAAGCGCTAGGCATAGGGGGCCCTAACTCTAACCTTACCTAAAGTAAATCAAACTCACAAATAACTATCTGCCACCGTAATTTATTCATAAATAAGAGTAGGGTTCATTGCTCAAATAGGCACTTTGTGGAACTACACTGTCATTTACATTTACAGTGGAAATAAAGTTTTTTTGGATCATATGAAGAAAATGAAGTCATTCCTAAAAAGGACAGAAATTCCCTTCCTTGGGTATAGGAAGGCTATTTACTTTCCTTTTTCTTACAAATTCTCTGTAAGGAAGGTGATTTCTGTCCACTATCTTACAAATTCTCACTAAAGGAAGGTGACCTCTGTCCACCATCTTACAAATTCTTCCTAATTCTTAGAAATTCTTCCTTTTCCTCACTATTACAACTATGCTTAATAAATCTACCTTATTTACCCAAATTCTTACTTATTCTCAGAAATTCTACCTTAATTAGACAAATTCTCCCTTATTCTAAGAAGACCTACCTTATTCAAGGAAATTCTTCCTTATTCTAAGAAAATCTACCTTATTCCCTCAAATTCTTCCTTATTCTAAGAAATACTTCCTAATTC
>LS056838.1:0-11668 GCA_900241095.1 Acartia tonsa
GCTACGATATCGATGGCGAACTCGCATGCTACCTTTTGCTTGAAAGGACGATTTTCCAACGTTTATCGCCAAAAAATTAGGTGGTAATTCATGGCGAAGGGGATTGGAGGTAGCATGAGACTCGGTACATATATTGCACGAGCTTGATGGCGATTCCATGGCGAAATATCTTGCTGGGTAGCTTTATAACAAGAATGACAGCATCCATAAAGAGCAAAGCTCACTGAAATAATGGATTAACAGTTATCTAGAACAGATGTTCAGTGGTCATAAAATAAAAAGGAAAAGAAGATATGTGATTTATAAATTGAAAATTGTATAAACTCTTCTAAAAATTTATATTTTTAAAAATCCTATGAAGCTGGTAATAGTGTCCAAAAAAATTACAAAACATCGTAACATTTGTCTACTTTTTTTAGACACTCTTACAAGTTCAAATCCTTTCCTAGGCTATCAAAAGAGTTTTGAGTCTAATACGATTACAAGTGTTGTAAATTACAACTCAGAAATGAAGGGGACTGATTATCTTACTGGTAACCAAAGTTACATAATTTTGAAACTAAAACTCAATGACTTTTTATCCATTCCTAATATGAATGTACATACATAAAAACCTTCATTTTCTAATCAGGAGTATTTATGATTTTTTATAATTTTGGGTGTATGTACATCAATTTCTTGTAAATCGTCTTATCCATTAAGATCCCTGTTACAACAATAGTTTTTATTATAATAATAGCAAAATTGTTTATAGTTGGCATTTCTTTGTTTTTAGCGGCTGTCTATCCCTTGCATCTTTATTTCTTATCTCACTGCAACAATCTTAAACTGTAGACAGACCAGATTAACTTTAATTAAGCCACAGATACCTTGAATTACATGTGAAACAATGGCAACTCCAACACACACGCAAACTATTTGGACTCATGCCAAAATTAAACAAATTTATGAAGAAATAAAATCCACGGATTTGTGTTTAAAATTGGCACAGAGTCTCAACATAAACCATAAAAATAGATATTTGGATTATTTGTAATGGGGGAACAGGTTAGCCTTGACATAATATAATCATAATTAAATTAAATATTCAAATTTTAATTAAACAGGCATTAAACTTTAATATTTGACTTGTTTGTAAGGTAGATTAACATGAAATGAAAGGTTTTTTGAGATATTATCCATAAAAAGCAATGCACAAAAATATCATTTGTACAAGCGGACAAGGCGGCTGTTCAGTTGTTACAAAAAAAGAAAATGAAAGAGGGAGAATATGCAAAAAATCATAGAGATTCACGAAACCTTTATTAAAAATAAGTTTTATGTTCTTTGAAGCATGACCGATAGACCGGCCGTCAAGTGAATTATTTACTGGATGCTCATTGTTACAGGATATCTTCAACAAAAATTTCTGCTGTGTATCTTAAATTGCAGCAGAATTAATCACATTTTCTCCATAGCGTCATGGACAGACGGACCAATTAATAATAAAGTAGCTTCTTCACTAAAAAACAAACAACTTTATTAGAACTCGATGAAAGGCAAGTTGTAGTTGATAGTAGAATTTTTTTTTGCAACTATCAGGTGTTTAGAGCTGGATGTAGGAGATTTTTAATGATATTTCAAATAAATATTGTGTGTTCAAGCCCCTCTGCATTCCTTTTGTACACCCCTGGATGCATTCACAATCATATACATTTTCTTTCTATATGTTCTTGTTGATATAGTTCATGACAAAAGTTGTAAAATACACACATTTCAGCATGGCTCCGAATCCGATTCCTTTCCGCTGGATTAAAACCGGTTATAAGATTTGTTGAAATATGTGTGAAATCGAATTCTAACAAACTAGCGGCTACGCCCCTAGAGGCCTCTAGTCGCACTTTAAATGTTTGGTGTTTTAAAAAATATAATACGAAAGCTTGCGAAGGAGTCTCTATTCGAGGAAAAAAAATTTCGATTTATTGTGAATTCTCTTGGGAGGGTGGTGGTACCCTCCCTCAAAATAGTTATAAACCTTCCCGGGACCTATGAGAAGCTACCCTGTTAAGGAGAACCCGATCGGTTCAGCGGTTAGCGGTCAGCGGTACAAACACACAGACAAATAGACATCCTGTTACTTTAGTACATCCTGTTACTTTAGTATAAGGATTGTTTATAAAAAAGAAAAAAATTTAGGATTAATAATTTTTTTTTATATAAAGCAATTAGCCTCTCGGGGCCAACAAAACCGGAACTATACCCACAATATTTAATTTTCCTCTCCGCGGATAACTGTCTACAAAACGATGCAATATATATATATTAAGCATATATGATATGCATTTTATAAGTTTATCCATGACTATCAAAACTCAACCTCAACCTTCTAGGCTGAACAGCAAAACTGCAATCAATAATAGGGTAGGAGACGGGTTCGAATCTCATCACCGCGTCATAACTTAAGATTTTTGAAAAAGTTATTGCTTGTGTAATACAAGATTCGCGATATATATGTATATAGGGAATATAGCCATGACTAAAGCAGGCTCAAATCACTACAGTGTACAGTAAGGACTTCAATACACAGGTCGTGCTATCAATCAACAGTTAATTATCTGTATTACATTTCGCCGTGTAATCAATTCAGTCTACAATAATGGTGATTTTTTTTTATCGCAGTCGCAGCCAGCCGCTATATCCTTAAAACACCTGCGGATAATTGTAGCTTTAAAAAAAAGTTTATTTGCTGTTTTCTGCAAGGACAAAGTTTTAGCCATTCACTGCATAAACTTTTTTGTTCTCCCTTGCCTAAACCCATCCTCCTATATCTTATAAATGGCCCTTCCACCACTTTCTCTAATTCAATTATCCACCTCCCCCCCCCCTCACTAAATGCCTTCTATTTAAAATGCATGGATAATATTTGCAAAAAATTATATACACAATTTGTTGCTTCGAGAAATAACAAAGCATTTTTTGGGGGCAACAGATTTTTAGAAGCGTTAATTTAAAACCCTTTAATTGTAATTGAATTATTATCTTTTTTCACAAATAATAAAATAAAAAAATAACATCGATACCAGTTTTGTTAGCCAGAGCCTGGGTATTCGTGCTAACAAAACTGGTTTTAATCTTATAATTTTACATTATGATATCCACCTAACCTGTCTATAATTCGATGTGATAAATGTTCTTTTTTTTCTCATGTAATCATAAGGTGTAGATTTGAAAATAACTACCAAAAAGGGCTTTTTTTTAAATTAAGGGTACTAAGAGAAATACTTTTCATTTTTTCTTTCCCATTTTATGTTAGTAAAATGTAAAAAGCTTCATCTAATTGAATTAAGTAATTAGACATATTTGTTAATTTGAAGTTTTGAATATCACCATTCTGGTGAAACAGGATGCCAGCAAACCTGTCATTAATGTAAAGAGCAAAATTTAAACAGCTAAAAGAGGATCGACAGTGAGAGGTGAAATGTGGCAAAGATTGATTTACAAATGATAAAAAAGATAACAAGAACAGCTTAAAGGGAAAAATAAAAAAAGTAATAGAAATGTTTGATTATTATGAAATAAACCTAAAAATTACTTAAATATGGATAATAATATATTCTTGTTGCCTTATAAACTTAAACTATAAGGTATGCGACAGAAAAACAAAACTTTTTACATATTTAACTTGAATAAAGCAAAAAGAGATAAAGAATCTAATCTAGATTTAGAATAAAAATATTATCTTATTTTGCGGCACAGAAAATAATCATTTGTCACTGTTTTCTCTGTCTCTAACAAATATATGAATTTAAATTTGTATACTGAATGTAATCCCAGGATAAGGTAGCCGCAGTTTGGTACACTACCCCTCATCGAGAAATAAATTGAAAATCAGATGGTTGGGTAGTTTTTTACTTTGTATTAGGTTCGGCTAGGTTATGTTAGGTATAGATTAGCTCTGCGGGATTGGGACACATCAGGTTTAGCTCATGCAGGTTTAAGGTTTTGCAATAAGAAATAAAACGATCAACCCCCCCCCTATGATTTTAATTTATTCCAAAAAAAAGAGAAAAAGAGAGATGAGCGCTCAACATGCACTTACCGCATGGTTTCATAGTTTCTCCAAACTGCAACTTTCAATTAATAAAATCAGCGGTGCTATGTTAATAATTTCTATAATGCTAAATTATATGGATGTGCCTAAAACCAAATAAAATAGCCTGAATCCATACAAGGCCCTTCATGAAAATCTACTGTTTTAGGGGATAGCAGTATCTTACCAACAACGGTACAACTATAAACCTTATTACATTAGATAATAAAATATCACCAGATCCAGCATTATAAAATACATTACATTATAATTGATGCAATCCATCTTTTAAGAAGCATAGCATCAGAGTTTTGAATTTTGTACTTTCATGTTATATTAAATTTGACTATTTCTGCAAAAAAAAAAGTTGCAGCATTTTGTGGCTGCCAAGCCCTAGATAATCCACAAGAGATAAGATACGACTAAAGCATTAATAATTCATAACAAGCTAACTAAAGCTCCATCTGTTAAAAATATTTTATACCTTAATGAATAATTAACGATAATGAATTATATTCATTTATGAATATACAAGCAGCTGTGCCCCTTACATCTAGAGTATCTTTGACTTAAAGGTATAGAGAGATTTAAAAAGTGCCTATAACCAACCCCACAACTATATAAAGACTCTCCAACCTACAAATTTGAATCGGTTAAGTTGTTAGCGAGAGCTCAACGTACTAACAATAAAACCTTCAATGCTTCATATTATAGGATCTTTTAGGGTCTAAATGTTCTTAAATTTATTGATATATAATCCACTAGTGGCTACGCATCTAGAGACCTTTGCAGGCATTTGAAAAAGATGATGGGGATTGAAAGTTAAATATCAACTTTGAAATTTTAGTTTTAAAAAAAGAGTTTTTTGTATGGGGGCAATTTTTCTTGGGAGGGTGTATGTAATTGTAACCTTTCCTTATAACTTTTATGCAACTTTTCTGTACAGATAGACATCCTGTTACTTTTATATAAGGATAAATGTCAGTTAAAATACAGAGGATAATGGAAAAGAAATTGGCAAGAAACTGGTGTTAAGTGTTTCAATGAAGAGGCAAAACATGGCAATGAATCAATTTTTATTGTCTTTTGCCACTTTACTCTGCAGTATGTTCTAACAGAAATATTTCAGTTAGTAGCGCTTAACCTAGTCTTACCATATAGAAATTATACCTAAGTTGGAAGCACTAAACCAAATCTTACTATCTGGAAATAATATATAAGTTAGTAGTGCTTAACCATGTCTTCCTATCTAAATTATTACAAAAGTTAGCAGTGCTTAACTATGTCTTAATATCTGGAAATATTAAATAAGTTACTATCTACATATACTAAACCAAATCTTACTGTCTGGAAGTTGGTAGTGCTAAACCAAGCCTTACTGTCTTTAAATACTATTTAAGATGGTAGCTTAAAATAAAATGTTACTATCTGGAAATCTTATCTTTGTTGGTAGATATAAACCTAGTCATAATGTCTTGGAATATTATCAAAGTTGAAAGTGCCTAAAAAAGTCTTACTGTCTGGAAATATTATCTAAGTTGGTAGTGCGAAATCAAATCTTACTGTCTGGAAATATTATATAAGTTGGTAGTGCTAAACCAAGTCTTACTGAAGGAGATATTATTTTAGTTTATAACATCCATATCCTCCAAATAAAAACATTTATTACAATATTAAATCTATGATTGTATTTTTATCTAAAAAGACTTGATACCATGTTTGTTTGTGAATTTTATTTATACATTTAATAAAATTTTAAATTGTACTTTGATGTATCATAGATTTGAATATAAATCTGTGCAATATTTGATTCTTAGCTCAACTAAACTAAACCATTATTAGTATTTTGTAATTTGTTTCTTACTATTGTTATAATGTTAAAGGTTAATTAATCAAAGAGAAGCGAAGGTTAAGAATATCACAAAATAAAAAAAAATTACTTGAAATAAGGAGCTTTTAATTTATAATGTATAAGCTTTTCTAGACAAAACAAATTTTATGATATCTTTTATACAAATAAGCAATAAAATTGTAAAGTCAATGATGACATAGCAATAAATCTAACTGTCAATAGAAAAATAAAAACTGTTTGTACAAATTGTAACTGTAAAAACATTTTTATCAAGCAAGTTTTGGTATTTATCACACCTAACTCAAGTTATAAACAAGATTTTTACAATAAAAAAGAAGCATAAAGATAAAATTTATGAAGTCTTTAAATAGAACAAAAGAAAGTAAAAAGAACGAATTAAATTTCAGTGTTTTTTTTTTTGTTTAAAAGGGAACAAATTTAGGATTAATCAGCTGAAAATTTTACATGTACAGAAACCATTACAAATCATTGAATATGGCAATGCCATAAAATAAATTTATGTAATTTTTCAAAAGCTGGCAATAAACAAAGGGGTTAGAATCAATTCAGGTAATTGTAAATTTAGAATTCAAAATACATTGATTTAGCCCAAACTTGATTGATGGCAGGTGTGATTAGAATGAAATCAATACATTACACATTCATACACAGATACACAAACACAGATATCACGCAGATGCAAGAAGATTCATGGACCAATAATTGAGCCATTTATTGGAAACAGTTTTACTAAGTTTCTTCCAAATTGAGGAATGCACTCAACTACATATAATACTTTCTGTGGGGTTAGCACTAGGCAATATTTTCACTTTTGGTAAAAATCATCAGCTTTGTCGTGATGTGTAACTCTATTAGATTTATTATTACTTGGAACTTAAACCAGATTTTTATGTTCTCTTTAAACAAAAAGAAACTCGCAGCAGGCTAAAATAACGAATCTCCTATTCCACCCATCTCTTCCTCATCCCCTCTCATTCAATGGGATGTACGAACTGACCAAGAGAGTTCCGTGTTAGCAAATTGACGGTCCTAGGACAAACGCAGGAGTGGACGCTTATTCAACCTATTTTACACCAGTTATAGTTTTTTTTTTTTAATGCATAACCACTGCGGGGGGCTTATTTGTACATTCATATCTTAACCTAACCTAATCTGTATAGAAATACTTGATTAAATTAATATTTTTGCACTCCTGCGTTTGTCCACTCCAAGGTTTGAGACTCCTGCGTTTGTCCTGGAACCCTCAGGAGGATTGGCCCTACATGTGAAGGGGAAGTCACTCCATTTTTTTAAAATAAAAGACTTCATTGAGGGGGATTTGGGGGGTAAAGGTTGTTATATTTCTCTTAAAGATAGCTTAAAACAACCATAGGACTAGTACGTACATTCTTTCTGAGAGTCGTAACCGCGTCGGTTCAGTGGTTACAAAAAATTAAGATCAGACGACCATCGTAACATTTTGCATTAAGGATTTCTAGCTTTTTTTACAATTAAGGGTCGATTCTTACGTAAGTCTGGGTACGTCCATACTGTGGATTTTAAACTTTGAATGATGATTTCTGTAAATGAATGTGAAATTTATTAAGCGAAGCAACTCTACAAGCATAGCTAGACTATCTAGATAATGTTTGATAGTCTGAATTAAAAATGTCCTATATCAGGAGGGAGAGGACATTGTACTGGAAAATAAACTGGTAACCAAAGTTTTCTCATTCGTTGGCTTAAAAACTTTGAGTACTGACCTATTTACTGTTGGTCATTTGAAGATAATAGTGTTAAAACTTTAAATCTTTATTTTTTATCTACCAAAGAGGTAATTTTGTTTATCACCATCGAGCTTTACTTCAAGTAATCGTCTATTGTCTTGCCCCTTAAGATCCCTGTGATGTGAGGTTATTGCAAACAATGTTGTAACCCGATGCCTATTTATTTATCAATTTTAGTTAAATATGACTCATTCTATTTATCAGGAAAAATTTTTACCAGTCGTAATATTTTATTTTTAAAATAAACAAGGACAAAAATGTACATATATTTATAAGCAGTGGCGTACATAGGGTTTTTCAGGGGGTAAAACATTCCCAGTAGGTATCTACACCCCTACATAATACACATAATGACAAACACCCAATTAGATTTAAGGGGGTTGTATTATATAGCTTAAAAGCTTGACACCCCTTGGGTGTTTAATTAGGTTGTATCAGGGGATGGACAAAAAAGGTCGATGAAAAGGGGATTATACCAAGGATCTAAAGGGATAAGAAAATGACAGATCGATTGATGTACATCTCCAATGATGATACATAAAATTGCCCCTTCTGTACATTAAAATTAGTGATTGAAACGTTTAAACACTTAACTTAATTAACCAACCAATCAAAACATAATAAAGTCTCCAAAAATGTTGAGCCAAAGTGTTATTTTAAAACGTTGTGGACTAGTATAATAATCAACCTGTATGAATGTGGGATTATTATAGACACAGAAACCTATATTAGAGCAGCTTTTTTAATTTGACTGAATTGGTAATGTGCGACAATGGGCAGAAGAAAATTGTATTGCTCACAGGATGGTTTAAGGCTATTATTATCCCTCTTCAAATATATAGTCACTTGATGCAAGGGGTTAACCTTCAAATCCTTAGTAAGGTTTTGTTGTATGAAGCTAAAGATCTAATAAATTGCTGGTTTGATATGTTGGACTTTCCAGACAATCACAAGGTGGCTTTTACCTATTTTCATGGCCTCCTCCCCCCCCCCTCCCCCTCCCAATCCACCTAGAGGCAAGGGGGTTAGCGTCTTGTCTTTAGAAAGTATTATACATCTTATACTGTAAAATTAATGTATGCAAATACGAACGTGTTACGTGTACTATCTCTTTTAAATTAATAATTGTCAACTTTTGAGCGTGCAAACTTAAGGAATAATTGGATACTTTAATGGACAGACAAGGATAGTTACGTCCAATAATGGCAAGGAATGTTTAGTAAGGCAGTTACCAAGGACGTCAAAGATATTTTTGAGAGGGATAAAATGGGGTGTTTCTAGGGTTTGTTGGGGGGTTATCTAATTTTTTTTAAAAATCTTAGTGGGGTTAAATAAGGGATTTCAAAGTTTGAGGGGAGTAAACACCCCTTTACCCCCTATCTTTTGGACTTCTATGGTAGTTGCTATATAATTAAGGTATGTCCATCCATAACTTCAATAAATTATATTATTAGATCGTAACGCTTAGCCTATTAATAGTTGTAAACGGTGTTAGTTAAGAGTCTAACAAAAATTGATATGGAATACTTGTATAGATTTTGTCGTAAGTTTAGGTTGTTTATATAGTCCTCAGATATTGGTCAATAATTGGGGCAAGGTATGGAGCAAAAACATAAGAAGGGGAAGGGGGCTATTGTTATGTTAGCCAGTTAGGAGAAATATTTTATCAGGGTATCTACGTATTCTATAAACATCCTTATAGAAAAAGTTAGTTTTCAACATTTAACCCTGGTCCTATGATGGTAGGTTACATTAGGAACTTGGACAAAGTAGCTTCGGACAAAGTAGCTTCAGGACAAAGTAGCTTCATGTTTGCATCGGTTAAGACTTATCCCTTTACTTACAACTCATGACAAACATGACAAACATGACAAACATGACAAACATGACAAACATGACAAACATGACAAACATGACAAACATAACAAACATGACAAACATGACAAACATGACAAACATGACAAACATGACAAACATGACAAACATGACAAACATGACAAACATGACAAACATGACAAACATGACAAACATGACAAATATGACAAACAAGAACATGACAAATATGACAAACATGACTACTGACAAAGCAGTAGTAGGTACTTTTTTATTGTCTTTAATATGACGCGGCGTGGTCAAAACTCGACACATCCCCGTCAGCTAGCCGCTAATGAAAATCTAATCCTTTACAAGTTTCTAAATCTATGAGAACCTTATAATTTATCAGCAAGTGTCATGCGAATGAAAGTAATAAACGTTTGTTCAAAGCGGGTAAATAAATGTTTATAAGTTACGCAGCAAAAATTTTAACAGAAAAGGTACATAAAACATTAATAAAAAAGACATTCATTTTCCTTAAAAATTATAACTACCATAATCTATATGGAAAATAACAGTATTGTTTTTTTACTGTGAAAAATCTAAATATATAGTAAAATCTCCAGCCAATCTATTCAAGGCCCAAGATCAATTTCTCTTTGGAGGGTGGAGGTACTCTCCCCCAAAAGTTATATAAGACTTTACTTTTAGTAACATTGCAGGGACAATCTAACCTACGAAAGTTGTATAAGGTTTTCCTATTCATAACTGCTTGAAATGGCCCAAATATGTGAAAATATTGTCGCATGGATTTTTACGACGTACTTGTGTTGTAATACAAAGCCGTAAAAAAACTCTGCTCTAAAATTGAAAAAAAAATATTTATAGACACATTGAATATCAAACAAACTTATTGTATGTAGATAAAGATCTTTCTAATGGCAGGAAGATTTGGTAACTCTGATGCTATTTATTTTTTCAATTGGAGTTTCAACTTAAATTAGATATCAAAATGAAATATAAATAGATTCTTCCCGTGGTCTTTTAAAAATGCAAAATCATTAAATAATCCCTACAGAAAATTGAGCCATTTTGTTAACAAAAAAGAAGGTCTATTATATAAACGAAATTTTTTTTTGTCTAAAGCTTAAGATCCCAAGAACTACAGCCCAAAATTTTACATAGTTCATGTGATAGTTTTAGGCTATTTTGTAATTCTTCTGATACAGCCACTAGTGCTAATATATAGTAATAAGTTATTCAGAATTAAGCATAGGGATGATTTTAAGCTATAATTTTTTTTTCCTAGCTGACAGTATGACTAAAATTGAAATAATGAAACATATGACATGTAAAAATTCTGAAAAAAGCATAAAAAAAACATTTTTTAAATCTTCGAAATGGCATGACCACCCCAACGTACTTGAGGTGTAAATGATGTTAATTCATTTTTCAGACGAACGTCATAGACAAATTGTAAAAGAGTGATTCAAAGCGAAACTATTAGAATGAAACTTATATAAACTAATTTCAAAGTAGGTGAATGTTTTCATGTATGTATGTGTACAAAGATCTCACAAACTGGAATTACAGACTAACATACTCTTGCTCAAACCTTCTCATGATGAGTAGCACCTGTTTCGGGACAATGCATTATCTAAACTTTATTTCAAATGTTGTGTATCTAACATTGCAGCAAAAGGTATCATTTTAAAGTCTTAAATTTTAGTACTCAGCTTATGTTGAGATTTGAACTAATCACCTCCCCAAAGAAGTTTTTAATTTACCTCTTAAATACTTGTTCTGTGACAGAATGACCGCTTCACTGAGAAAAAGTACGAGCTAACAGGCAGAGAGAGAGAGAGGGAGAGAGAGAGAAAGGAGAGAAAGAAAGAGAGAGAGAGAGAAAGTCATGTCATGTTTAAGGCCAAGTAGTAACATGACTTTTGGGGTTTATACAGAACAAGCTATTTTGTATTTTCCAGTGATTTTAGTCTTTTTATTTAAGGGATGGTAGATTAATTTAAATAATTAATAAGAAAAGCCAGGTTGAAAGCTGCTGGAACTTCCCTAGTAGTTTTTAAATCTGACAAGTAGTGCCAAAACCTTGTCTAATCTGAGTTTTGACAGGTTTTCCTCAGGTTT
>LS056839.1:0-11665 GCA_900241095.1 Acartia tonsa
TGTAATGAAAGGGAAAGTGGGGTAGAGGATAAGGGATGGGGTAGAAACCAGTTACAATAATTCCTGAAAATCTTGCCAGTGGAACAAATTCCACCGTTATGGGAAAGAGGGTTGAAATGGGGTAAATAAATTTTGCATTGAGTTGATTTTATTTGATATACTATGATTTAAAACATAATCTTAAGGGCAAAATTACGATCATGAAAATTTAAACTTTTACCATTACCAAAATAAAATAAAGTTTTTTTTTTAAATCATAAAGGGTAAAACATATTAACATAGGTTAAATTTTCCTTTATTTGTCTATGTTATGTAATATTTTGACCGTTAAAAATGTTTTGTCCATATGTTTGCATAGTGTAAGGTGTGCAATATGGTGCATGTTGTATATTCTTTCATATTGTTTGTTGCCTTTTTAGTAGCGTAGCTAGTCTATAATTTGAATTGTCCGTCTGAAATGTTTTTTTTGGGAAACGTGATTTTCTGGGCTCTAAAAAACCTAAAACTACTTGTCGTCAATCCAATCATTAACTAATTAACTATAAAACATCCATGGCGGTCGGACTGGTTGCAGGTTTTTGGCTATTTTTATATTTTCACGTGTCCCCCTATCTTTGGTGTTTTTTGTCTGAGTTACAAAATTTTTGCGGATAAGGATATCAAAATTAGGTTTCCCGTTTTTCTGAGCATCCAGTATGCTTCTAAAGTCTCCTTGTCCGTATTACTTTTTTTGATGCTTCGCTACTTATGGATGTTGTCATCCTTGTTTCTTTCCATTCTTTCACCTTTGTATTTTTTAGGGTGTTTCCTTCTGAGTAAACATAAGAAGCCCTCATCCCTCACCTCCCATTAATCCCCTTTTTAAAGCAAAGCTTTTCTACATTTAGAGTAAACCCGTAGTGAGGAAAATCGTAAAAGATCTTTCGTCCAAACCTTGCACTCAAAGCATCTCTATATTTATAACTAGAAGGTCCATAGTTCCATTTAAAACATGTTTTTATTTCATAAATGTATGTACGTTCTGATTAAGCAAGATCAATTTAAACCTTAATTTTATATCAAATGTTTTTTAAATATTACAATGTTTATTTCACAATCAAATGTTCTACCACTCTATATTTCTTTTTGCCTGAATTGTTGAGCTTTGTTTATTTGGATGTATTAATCCCTGTTTTAGATGTGTACGTTGATGTAAAGCAAAACAAGCATTAAAGTATTGTATTAAATGCAATACCAAATACAAGCAAATAATTCACAAATATAACAAGGAGAATTGTGTCAAAAGTAGCGCAGTAATAACAACCCAACAATTTTTTGTCGCCAGAGAAAACATCGAACTAACAAATTTTAAACAATGATTTAAAATGGGGATTGTTCTTGTTATTATTATATAAACTCAATTAAGAAAGATAAAAACACAAAGACTAAATTATTGGTTTTGTTATCTATCTTCTATAATTGAATCAAACCAAATCTAACAAAATAATTGATTTTTATGTTTACAAAATATTAAAATAAACTTTAAAAAAATATTATAATGAATAAAATGTATTATAACTAAACTAAAACTAACTCGGCTTCTATTCAGTAAATGATAGACTAAGAAGATTTTAAGTAGAATACTCAACCAATATTTAATCACCTTGTCTGTTCGTTGGTTTAGCTTTTTATATTTTAACATGCAAAGCAATTTGTTCTGTTTATAACTTAAATTCTAAGCTTTGCTACTTATAGTCATCCTTGTTAAACTTAAACAAAAATCTTAAACATATTCTGAGAAAAAATTAATTTATGTAAAGTTTATCAAATTGAATAATCAATTGTATCATTTATTATGTTTTAAAAGTAAAGATTTTGTATAATTGGGATTTGTAAGTTAATATCACGAGAACAGAAACAGTTAGTTTCTTTACGTACAGATTATAAATGTCTGGTTGTCATGAAATTGTGCATAATTGTAAATTTTGCGATATCAAAACATTCTTATAGCAAAGCTACTCTATAAGAACAAACCTAATAAGTATGTAAATTATAAAAATGATAATATTTTGATGTGGAATTACTTCATAAATTAATCCACCCAGCATATTTTACCGAATTAGAGTAGTAGAGATAACCATCATATCTATTATTTGTGTCTATTTGTTTCTGTAGCTATAATAAATCATCAAAATTTGAAGAATTCCATAAACTAATCATGCCAAATGCTAAGTTACTCTAATTATCATTATTATTATTTATTATCATATGAGCTTCGCTTTTATGTATGGGTTTCCTCTTGTTTTTTATTATTATTAGAAGCCTTATTTATGCTAAATGGACTTATCAGTTATATAAAACAGATTTTAAATCATTTTCACACCAAAGAAAACTAAGAAAAAAAAACTAACAGTAAAAAAGGAAAAGTTAAAATTAATTATCTAAAGGCATGGTTTAAAACAAAACATATATTTTTACGGCATGACTCTTTAAATTTCATTAACAATTATTTCCCTGATTTTTCGTGTTTTTCTCACAGTCAACACACATACACTCACATTGTAGTTATTGCCTGCAGAGATAAACTCAAGGCAAATTTGGTAAGAAATAGAAAAACAACCCAAAAACTTAAATGACAATTTAGTAGCGAATCAATTCTATAGTTGATCCTACCTGTCTTTCTGACCTTTTCTTCCCTTCAGCTTATAGGTTTAAAAATATATACTCGCTATTATTGTACATAATCGTCCTTGTTTTCTAATACACATATATTTTTCTCAAAGTTAATTTTAGTTTCAGGACGTTTTCACGGGCGATTTCCGCTGTGGTTAGTCTAAATGTATCCACCTATTTATCTATCTATCTATCTTTCCATCGTATACTTGGTTGACTTTCTTTTCACAGCCTTTTAATGGTTTTTAAGCTGTAATATTGGTGTATTGTTATTATGCGTGGTTGGAGAGATTTAACAGCGCAGTTACTCTGTATATCTATTTTAAAGTTATTGTTTGCATATCTAAATTGATGCAATTGTCTCATTTTTAAAAATGACAAAAAGTATTTATAAAGCCTAAAAACATTCGATATTTTGTTGCTGCCACTGGTTTAAAATTTGAAACTAATGTAAAGGACTTTAATTTCCTTATTATAAATGATGTTTTTTTGTTGTTGTAATTGTGTGTATATAATATATATGTAAGTTTTTGCTTGTGTGTGTCAAAGTATTTGTGCGTTTGGGCCCGGGGTATGATATGATGTCACAAACTGTTAGGCATTTTTATCCTATTTAGGCAATGTATAAAGAATCTACCTTAAATAAATGATTGCCAAATCTTTAGAATTAATGGTCATCTGAATTTATTCTGAGCTTATTCTGGGAGAACAATCCTTTTATTATGGTAAACTATGCGACCATAAGTTGCAAAAAATCTTCCAGTTGCGAGCAGAACAAACTCAAAATTCGCGCTTTCAAATATTTTTTTTATCAGTGTAGCTACTCTAGAATTAATTTTGGTATGTCTGACAGTGTAAAAGTAATTTATTTTAACTTATGTTTTTTTACCAAGTAACATCGTTACAAAAATAAGACTTTAATGAATTGTTCTACTTGCGAACATACGTGTCATTATTTGTCTGCTTTAGTCCAACTGAGTAAGTAAAAGGTATAACTTTCTTGTTTATTAACTGATTTTTAAAACATGGAAAACGAAAAGCGAAGCATATCTACTATTTGCTATTCTCTATTTGATGACATTTGTCTAAACATCTCAATTTTCGAGCTTTGTTTCGATAGAAAATTATTACAGTCTTTTTCTCATGCGCGATTTTGAAGTTGAATATAAAACAATAGAAAACAATGACATAACCTAGTGACCATTTAAACTTTGTAAAGCTCTGCAGGGTTTTTAAACTGCGACATCATCAATCAGATTAAATGTTTTGCTTAAAACTTTTCGGACAGTCAAAATTAACTGTTCATTCATTTAATATTTACAAAAATAAGATGTAAATTCAAGAAATCTAACCTCATCAACTAAATAAAACATTTAAAAACTAAACCTAAATTCTTGACTAGAAATAGTATACAAGAATACAGCAATAAAGGTCAACTATGGTCAGTACACTCTGTATTATAATCTTTAGACAGACCGACAACACTTATTCTGGGATTTGTACTCATTGTTGGTATCATACAAAGGAAAAAATAGTTCAAAGGATTTTTCTTTAGGAATATGTTTATTTGATAAAAGTTTTGAGGTTTAAGACTAAAATTTTTAAAAAATTTATTATGTACAAAACTTTAACAAGGTCTTGTAGATCTCTAGTCATACTGTGACACTTTTTGGAATACAATTCATCTCTCTGTACCTTCCTTTGTACACACATTTTTCCTTCTTTTAGTAGCGAAGCTGCTCTATACGTATCAAATATCCGCTCGTCGTTTTGTCAGTGTAATAATAAGATTTTTTTGAATAAAAAAATCCTATACACCAAATCATCTTCTCTAAAACTTTGATCGGATTTCTTATTATTATGATTTTTAATATTCTTTGCATCTTATGGATTTTGTTATTCTTGTTCAATAAATTACTTTTGGAGTCCTCTTAGTTTAAAATGATTTTTTATCTTCTTAATAGTAAAATTTTAGATTGTTATAACTTTTCTTTAAAATAGACTATTTTTTGTGAGACAAAAAATAATGCACAAAAAAATTAAGATAGAAGATATGAGAATTTTCCTAATTAAAAACACCTGTTACTTCATTTATAGATAAGAAAGTAATTCTATTATATTTTGTTCAATTACCAAATTACAACATTTACAGTATATTAACCATATACATGATAATAGTTGGATGTATATATGTGTAGTGTACCCAATAAGATCTCGTGATCTAGTTTTTCCATAAAAGATATATATTCAATTCGACCCCACTTCCCCCATTTTACTCTTGGAGTGGAGCCACTAGGGGCAAGTGCCGAAGCTAATAGTCAATATATAATATCTATAATACAAAGTAGTACGTTGTCAGTGTGTCTGTCTGTCCGTCTGGCTGTCTGTCTGTCTGAAGCTTAAGATCTCAGTAACCACTGATCTGATTGTGCTCTACTCTTCAGGGAATATAGCTACTGGTCCTGGGATGGTTTTAAGCTATTTTCTTGGGGGTGAGACACCCCCAACCCCCAAAAAATTAAAAATACCCCCCCCCAAAAAAAAAATTCTTTTTTTTACTTTTTCTTTTAAAATCTAAATAACAGAAAATAGGTTGATTAAACCTCTTGGGGCTAAGATCTATAATACAAAGTAGTACGATGTCTGTCTGAAGCTTAAGATACCCTGAGAGGCACAACATTGTCGGTCTAGCGGTTACCGAGACCGAGACGGAAGGACATAAGGACAACGTTCTACTTTGCATTTTAGAGTTTCAATCTTTTTACTTAATGATTTTGATAGGACCTAAATTAAATATTGAACTTTTATTGATAAATAGCGTAAATAATTTCATAAATCTATTAGTTCTTTAACTTTCTTGTATAACCTTTTTCTCATTCTCTGAAAGTATTAAGCTCCCCTTTAGTCTTTATTTTCTTTCTCTGTGATTTGTTACAGATTCATAGATATAGAGGCCAATATTCAGGATAAAGAATATACAAAGTTTTAATTACCTTAAATGTTGGTAAAATATGTATACTATATTTATGGCGAAAAATCATTAATATACATATTAAAAAAGGAAAGCCCCTTGAAATACAAACAAAAAATTACAGTAGAGTTTTTAAAAGATATGGCGGTTTTCTAATAACATTAAAAATTTAAAAATAGAAAAATAAAGCCCTATCAATTTCCCTTTATTCAGTCTCATTTTCATCTAAAGCAGTGGCGTACAAAGGGCTCTGCACGCTTTTACTGTTAAGTTTGTATTCCATAACATTTTTCCCTTGCCCTGCAAACTTGTATCTACCACTTACGATCTATCAGACTTACCCCACTCACCCCTTGCATAATTCTCTGTCACGCAAATTTTTAGCAAACTCTCCATTCAATTAAAACAGCAAAATTTTTGGATTAGCCAAATTTATTAAGTGTTTGATATTGTTTATAACCAAATATACAGAATTTGCAGAAATAAGAACTCTTTGTCTAAAAGCAGCTAAGCTTTTTCTAAAAAAAGAAAGAATCAAAGCATAAAGTTGCACACTGCACAGTTCCTGAAACTACTAATTTTCTCATCCCTTCATAATTTTGGGAAGTCAAGGCATGACAATTGACAAAGCTAAGTACTTTAAGTACTTAATGTTTGCTAATATTTGTTTTACTATGTTGTATGAACGTCTAGACTTTATTGATATTGACAGTATAACTGTTTCTTTTTAATATCTGTACAAAATCTAAAAAAATCTAACAAGCACAAAATTGTCCATGAAACTGTATAGCAAAATTTTTATAAAATTTTCTTTATAGAAGTAATAGAAGTAACAAAAAAAGAGAGTTCAGTGACACATGTGACACTGATAGCAAAATAATAGGGGGTATTTCCTTGGCCAATAAACAGGCGAGACTTTCTATCATATTTAATTAGAACTGTTATTTTAACTGGGTGAAGAAAATACATATATATACCAGAGCATAGGGCCCTGAGGGTGGTCATCGGCCAACAAATTATGCAATATTCAATTTGCCAAAAAGGTTCTGAGTAATAGCTTTTCAAAGTTGTTTGATTATTTGAATGCAAACAAATTAAAATGTAAATTGTTTTCGTGGAGAACTTATTAACATTTCATCAAGGCGGCTATTAAATTTAATTGGTGATATTAAGTTGGGGTTATATGGTTTTATTTTTAAGTGTAGCAACTCTACAACTTCTTATGGCTCAGAAAACATTGCAGTGGTAAAAAATAAGAAAGCAAAATAGCAGATCTATTTTAGAAGGACATCCTAATAATTTCAAGTTAAGTGTTGTTAACAACTTTAGTAGGATTCGAACCCACCACCTTCCTGATGAGACGGCAAGCAAATGCGACTAGTTTGACGTTACAAAAAATGTAAGAAAAACTTAAATAAAATTGGTCTGGCTTAGAACTATAGATTGTTTTATTAGGATGGTAAAAACTTTGGACATGACTGTTCTTGTAATATAACTATTAAACCAGTACATGCAATAATATTTTTGGCAATCTTGTTTTTAAGGTTCAGATACAGAAGCTTTTATTGTTTATGGATCTAATTAGGTATTTAAATACTCTGTTTTTGCATTTCTAAATTGTCTCTCTTTATTCATATGTATCTCTCTTTGTCTTTCCCTGACTCTCTATCTCTCTGACAGTAGATCTTATTGTCTATCTATATATCTCATTCTCTTTCTCTATAACATACGCTACCCTGCTACATGCTAAGAGGCATGAAAAGAAACAGATAAAACCTACTTTACGGCTTTTAAGAGACATAAAACAGTGATTGCTTTTTTTTCAAAGTATTTTCTGGGATATAAAGAATAATTGTGAATTGATGTGTCGACGTAATGATGCTATTGTTCAGAGTTAAAGGTCTCTAAATTGTGTATGTATTTATATAGATAATAACTATATCATAATTAGACGGTTTCAATAGGCAGTATATTATCAAAAGGCTTTAAAAGTATTTTCAAACTCCATAATAAAATTGTTAAAGTCTTAGTTTCATATTTTCATTTATTTTCAAAATAATCAAACTTCATTTTGTGTAAAAACTTCTCTAAATTTAATAATTTATTATATGTATGTATTCCTATTTTAATTGCATTATTTTATGGAAGCATTTGTATTTGTTTGTTTGTTGTAACAGTACAAATTTGATCTAAATAACCCGGCCTATTATGGTAACTTTATGGGTATTGTGTCTTCAGTTAATGACTTTTAAGTCTTTACTTCAAGAGATCTTAATGATTAACACGGATGCCAAATTTAGATTATTTTTAGTGCAATTAAGAAACGTGTTAAAATAAACTTTAATCTTAATTATGTATAAAAGATATTTTCATCTTTTAGAAGTACAGCTACGCTATAGCCATATCTTCTTCGTGTCCGTATGTCCACTTTCGATGAAAAGATATGATAATGGTAATTTTTATAAATGTGTGTCCGATAGTCTTTTTAACCTATTAACCATGTCTTGATTTCATGTTCCTTTTGATTTAAATGTAATTCGCTAATTATTGCTACTCGACATAAATGTTCTTGTTACAAATAGTTTTAGGGAAAAAGCGTCACGAATAAAATCTAATCAGACAGCAATGATTCATAATACTTTTTCTGATAACCCAAAATTATAATTATAAAACAATATTATGGTTTTGACGTCATCCCCTTTGTTTAAGACTAATATTTTATGACAATAGGTAGCATGTTTAACCTCTACGTGTCTTGTTGACATACATTTTTCATTGCAAATATCAAATAAAAAGATTTTTATAGCAATAAACATTGTTGACACAGTTTAGAAATAATAAAAATGGAAATGCTTGTGGTAAACAAAAAATATCATGCAGAATTTTTAGGTACAAAATCATGATTCTATGAAAATGATGCAATAATAATACACAATCACTTTATAAGCGAAACAACTTTAAAAAGTGATTTAGTTTGTTCGGTTATATGGTTCTCAGTGTTACAGAAAAAACACGTCAAAATAATTCAATGCTATAGCGGAAATTTTATGGAAAAAAATGAGTTTAAAAATTAATATTTTTTGTTTAATTTGATAGACACCCAATAACAAGTTGAATTATGGAAATTCTAATAAAAACTTAAAGTTTAAATTTAGACCTATTAAAACTACATAAAAAGACTGAGCTACAGCTTCCAATTTCGTGTCAAATTTCATTTGAAAAAGATATAATTCAGCAATTCATAATTCAACTTAGGAAAGAGGGACATTTTATCGTAAGAAAATATATGTTTTCTTAAAAATAGCTGAAATGGTAACGTGATCGAAGGGAAGGTTTAAGTAAATTATGACAGCTTTCATTACACACAAAAAAAAACTTTTTACAATTCAAAGTTAGACATTTCAGATAAAGGTCTTGCATTAAAAGAGATGAATGCTTGTAATGTTACACAACACCCTGGGTAAGATTTAGGGGTAGCTTTATAAGAACAATTACCTCAGTCTTATTGACAAGGGATATCACAAAAAATATTTTTTTCCAGAAGATATATCCTTGAAATAAACTACACAATGAATACAAAATTTGCGCATAAAAATATTTCTACAATTTAAGCAATAAAAATGTCAATTAAATCTATAAATGTACATATAATATTTTTAATTCATATAAATCTAATATTGAAGCTACAAAGAATCTTAAAAAATAAACTGTTTACTATTTTTATATTTATTAGGTGTTCTTTAAATACCAATAGTCTAATTTTCGATTTAACATATAATGTTTTAAAGAAATATGTGATGCAAAGTTTCAAGAAATACTTTACCTTTTATTTCATCTAAGTTATGAATTTGTACTTGTTAAGGTAAGGAAAATCTGAAAATAATGACCGTCCAATGAACTGAACGTGTTGTAGAGCAGTATCGCAACTAAAAAAACTGTAGAAATGGCCCTGACTTCCACAAAATAACTATTCTGTCTTTTTCGTGATTGAGAACCCCCCAGTTTAATTTTAATACAATTCATGCTTTCAACAAGGATTCTTATATACATACATAAGTAGCGCAGTAAGAACAAGAAATTATCATTCATACATATAAGAGAAACCAGAAACTGTTATCCACTTTAAGTTATATATGAAGAAGTTATTTGGTGTTTGTATAACGTTACAATGATTATTAAATCAAAGCGTATTTGTATTAATCATCACAATCTTAATTACATTTGGATACGCCCTAGTGAAAGAAGAGCTGCGCTATTAAAAATTGCGTCAAACTGAGAATGAATCACCATTAACCTAGGCAGCAAAGATAATATTATAACCAGAAAGGAGAAAGGGAGAGAGAAAGAATTTGAATACAGGGTTAAGGAAAAAAGAAGATAGCAAAATTAATTTTCAAAGGTAAATTTTATCCTTAAAAGGTAAACATTGTTTTTTTCCCTTAAAACAATTGCAATTACTTTTTAAAGATTGCATAATGTAAACATTTTTGCTATTTATATTAAGCTTGGACCATCAATACTGAATCTAAGTGAAATAGTATTCAAATCAATTAAATCAAATAGTTGTTAATGTTTAGCTAAACTTACAACATTTTGATTAAATTATTGAGCTTGATTAAAACTCGCTATATCCCTGCAAACTAGTGATGATAAGATATGGCTTCAGGCAGAGGAAGATTAAAAAAACGTTGCACAAAAAATGTTGTTTGCATTTATAATCAACTAGTTTTTTTAGACGTTGACAGTTTTTCCTAGCAACATTCATTTTCAAAAGAAATTTTTTTATGTTTGGGCGTCAAGGCCTGATAAGGAACGTATGCTTTAATTATAATGTTCGTTTCAAATCTTACATGACGATTCCTTTACCGATAAGAAATAATATTGAACGAGAAGCTATTTTTTTTATCAATAATAGAAAGTCTATACATACATTTTGACTTTTTAGCTTTGTTGACAGAACTGGATAATCAATTTGGGGTAAGAAATACAATTGGGAGACATTGTTAAGGAAACACTTTAAATTTTAAAATCTAATCTAATATAAAGAGAAAATGTTTAATAGTATATAAACTTAATGTAAACAAATAGAAAGATAGATAGAAATACAGAAAGTTTGTTTTGATATAGTATAAAACTAACTGAAAAGGAAAACAACGAAAAAAACGGAAGAGCTGAATTTCAAAATAAAGAAATAGTGTAACACCATTTTTGCAGTACAAATTGTTTGATTGCATTAGCCAAAATATTTACATCTCATGTAATACTAACATTAATGGTTTTCTCACCAAAAATAATACAAAGGAATCGAACCTAATACCTAACTCATTCACGTAACGAAGTTTTTTTGAATTTTCCTTTTTTAAAATTAAATGATATTTATAAATTCTAATTATCAAATGTGTTAAATTGTATTTTTTGAAATGGTTATTTAAAAATCACTATTTAACAATTAACTAAAAACATGTATTTTCACATCCCACCGGGCTTAACATAACTTTGAGACTGACAATAATAAATTTCTTTCTCCTCTTCTTCCTCTCTCTCTCTCTTTTTTTTCTCTCTCTCTCTCTCTTTCTCTCATTCTATCTTTTTTTAAAAAGCATTATATCTACGAGAACTGTAGTATATGCAGGGAGGAAGGGGAAAATGATCGATAAATTAAACAACATAATTTCCCCCCTAAAAAACTAATAGCTATAAAACATAGGATTTTAAACATAAATATTGGGGTAGCGAAGACTATTGTCCAATCCCTGGATCCCTGATAAGGAATGGTTTGGAAATGGGGTAGGTATATTTTCTGCGGAAAAGGAAGGAAAGGAGGAAAAACCACATGAATCAGTATCCTACATGAGTCATATAGCATCATTTTCAGGATGAACTGAAAATAGTTGCCGAATGTGTGCGCAGTTTCCTCATCCTAGCTCAATATTTACTACTAGCTAAAAAAGCTTCAAACTTAAAAAAAAATCAAAATTTAAAAAATTCAAATTTATAATGTATAATGTATAAATCGTTTATACATTCAAATTTTGATTTTTT
>LS056840.1:0-11665 GCA_900241095.1 Acartia tonsa
TCTGTAAAATTTAAAATCCCAAACACTTTACTTTGTTATTCATTCTAACTTTGAGTTGTATCCTTAAAAATTTAAAACTAATATAACTAATTTATTCAATTTGTCAATTTGACATTATCAAACGGTTTGATTAAAATCTAATATATAGATGAAAAGGACTTTATTAAACACTAGCGGATAAGCTACTAGGAGGTATGTAGGGGTACTTTAGGTGCGGAGGAATTAATTTCCCCCCACTTTAGAGTTTAGACTTAGTTTTAAAAGGCAAAAGTGAAAAAAAATATTGAGGGGTCATTAAATATGAGAATACGCTTTTAATTGTTCTTTTAGGTCCAATTTAGAGGTTGAAGCAGTGCTTTATAGCATTAGCAGCATACAGCCGCGCTGCTTAAAGAAACCTAATTTTGAGCCTGCGAGAGAGCCGCATAGCCACCCAGTAATCCTCATTTGCATTCAGCTATATCATACATAGTCTAAGTCACCCACATAGCCTCAGCAGCAGCCACCCTCAGCCACACTAAGTTTAAGCCAGGCTATGCCGCAGCCACTAAATATCAATTCAGCAACTTTCAGTCCACAGTCCACACCAGTCTGTCCTTCCCTCAGCCACAGTCTCACTTAGCCTAAACAACTGACTTGTTAGTGCCTATACAAAAGACGTCATACTGGCCTGCCATTGGCAATTTTGTAAGTGTATTGGCCATTTGTCATTTGTATTGTATGACATTTTTATAGGCACTATAATCAGCTTCATCGAGTTTTCTGAAACTGAAACCGTAGTCGCAAACACCTCCATTCTAAGCCAGACTTATTCAATCCCATCTTAAAATGATAATTTACAAAATGCAATTTTTAAGTATTGGGCTGGAGTAGAAAAAATTTATTTGAGAAGAGACAGGAAAAGAGTAAATTTATCCCCATGAGAAATTAAGATAAAAAGACCACACCACATTAAGGACAATTCTTAAGAAATTTTGTCATACAATAGACACTAAAGAAAAACAGGCTATCTTGAGCAAATACTCTAATGTAAAATCAACGTATTTCATTGTGTTTTAGAACCAGCTTAAATAGCACAATTCAGAAGTTTTAGAATTGCAATGTATCTGTTTTTTAAAAATTCAGTTTGTCATAAATACATCCATTGCACTGGCGAAAACACATCCACTGTAAATTTGCTGGATGTGTAAATGGCAGTCCCCCGTTTTTACATTCAAATCAAGATTATATTTTTCTTTAAAAATAATGCTATTCATCTATTATATCATTCTGTCTGAACCGAATAATTTCGCTAATCGCTGAAATGATATAGATCTCCTTTACAATGTAGCTTCTCAAAGGTCCTTTGAAGTTTTATAACTATTTTGGGAGAGGGTACCACCATAAATCGATCCTAGAAAGAAAAACACCATACTGTTTGACTTATAAGGTTGCAGAAACCTTTTCTTTTTAAAACTAAAATCGACTTGCCTTCCATCCCCCCCCCATCTTAAGTGCCTATGGCCTCAAGGCCTTTAGGGGCGTATTTTAGTAATATCAGTTAACAATCAGTTAACAATCAGTTAAATGTTAAATATTCAAATACTGCTCTCATATAAAGTAGCTTTGTTGGTATTTTGTTAGTGTGTTAAAATCTCGAAACATTGCATCATTTTAGGGAAACATGACATCACTATCATCGTAGATGCTAGAAACAAAATTAAATATTAAATTTAAATAATTATGATATAAAATTGAAGCCAAAATTTTTCCTGTTATCTATTCAAATATTGAAAATATTAAGTGTAAGAAAGAAACTAAATTTTCCCTTTTTTCACTCCATGGGAAAAATGTAAAACAGAATTAGAAAGGGATACTAAGACAAATGTCGTCATACTAAAGTATTTACTCAAATAAGTTTTAATTGCCATTTATTCAGAACTAAAACTAGTTAGATAGATTTTTAGTAATTAAAGTATTTTATAAACATTACCGAAAATGTTGCACGTAACAATTCAATTTTTTACACTGATTTAAATGAGAAAATTATTTAAGATTCTAACATTTTCTGGAAAGGAAAGTAATCGAATATTTGTTAATTAAAAACTAATACAGTATATTTTAATATTTATACGCTAACCAGATTCTTTAATAAAAAGAAGATATTTAAAGAAAATTAAATAGGTCTGATAAGATCTCGTCAACATATAGAATAATTCATGCTCAATTTTCTGTAAGTGTTAATATCGGCCTGCAGGTTTTTCTTATATTGAAAGATATCAGTGTGTAAAATATATAAACCGACGAAAGAAAAAATAAAAGAAAAATACTCAATTATCACATGACATAGTTTTTTCAATCATTCATGTTAGGGTTACTTTCAACTACCTTTTAGCAAATCCTCTAAAAACATGGACTAAAGACATCAGCTTTAAAAAATGCATTGTAATAATTAATTCAAAAATTAAAATTGCACTTATGAAAAATGGAAAGGTCGAGTAGACTCGTTTTTTTTATTATTAAGTTTGATGGGTTTTTTCCCTAATTTTTTTCTATTTTTTAAGTGTATACAAATCTAAAAAAAAAATTATGGAGTAGTATTATTTACATCAGTCCCTCACCAAATTTGAAAACTATTGAAACTAATTGATCTATGGGTTATAATTAAGAAATTTGACTGTTTATAGCCAACTTTTTTATTGGGAAGAAATCAAAACAATTCGGCCTTTTATACCAAAAAGTGTACAGTTTCTACCCAATACCAGGTCTGCATTGTTCTTCCAGGCAATTCCTATTTGTGGAGCGTGATTATCATTCTATGGATCTCTATTTGTTTTTCTTATATTGGATGATTTCATCCTTATTTTATTTATATTTTTACTTTCAAGATTTGGTTGCTGTAAGACGACTTTAGGGCCTGATTTTTATATTTTCATCGATGTAATTTCCTTCTCTAAATGTATACTCTCTAAATATTTTTTTATAAAAGCCACTCTGATCCACACCATGTCCAAGCCACTCTCAGCAACAGCTACAATTTCTGCTTTAGCCACCTCATTGCGCATGAGGCTTTATTTGTTGATTATAATTTTTCCATACATTGCATTGGAAAGTCTTTAGTACCATCTTTATTATGTAACAAATCCTAAATTTTATTTTCAAAAACATGTAGTTTTTACCTTTTCAATCAATTAGAATATGCTCATTCTAGTTGCTTTAACCAGATTTAAAAGTTTTCTATCCCCTTAAGTAGTTAATAATTGTTTGGTTGGGTACTAGGACAAAAATCAGAGCGACAAACTTCAGATTGATAAACGTCAAAGCGACAAACATCAGAGAGACAAACGTCAGACTATACAAACATCAGAGTGGTACAAAGGTCAGACAAATTTAGCTTTTGGTAAAAGTCTGAAATTTGCTAATCTAAGCCATCAGATTTTAACTATTTTTCAGGTAAAAGCCAAAGGAAATATTTTCCAATTTTTTTTATTTATAAAACATATGTATACCATAGCAGTATTATGTATGTAATTTTTTCTGAACACAGTAAAAGTGTATGACTGATTATGACGTAACAAAAAAATTAGCCAATGAGAGGCCATCATTGACCTATGGTAAAATTTATAGTGGCCTCTCATTGGCTAATTTTTTTTGTTACGTCATAATCAGTCAGACACTTTTACTGTGTTCTTTTTTTCTTAATAGTATTTTTTTTGCATGTTTTGCTTTTTTCATGAATTAATATTTTCGGCTCAAAGTTTTAGACAATAATTTCAAATTATTAGATGAAGAAATTGGATCTCTACAGGCCATAGTAGTATGCGTGTCTGTCTCTATTAGACATTTTGCGTATAATGGCCTTTTATCTTAGGATATATAATATATTTTTCTTTTAAAAGTATTAGATAATAATTGGATGATTTTCAAAGCTTTGCCTTTATGAATTTTAAAATTCAGGAACTTTGAAATTAATTTTATTTTTGTCGTGGCACAGTTTTTTACCGTTATAAACGGCGTTAACGATAGAATGTGATTTATTATTTCTTAGGATCTTCTTAAACTTCCCCCCTCTCCGGAGTGTTGAATCCTAAAAAAAGAATATTGAATTTGATATTATGACCTTTAAGGTTAAAATGTAGACAGATTCACTTATATTTAGAAAAATTATTTTACGTTCATTTAAAGCATACTTTTAACCTATTTGACAACAACTTTTTGTATGATATACTGTTATCTATAATACAATACTTTTATATTCTCCTAATTCAGTTCTGATACTCTACAAGTGTTAATGTGTGTTTGTCCTACCGTTTCAGAGCTAAGCCTTATATGGATGTTGTCATACTTGTTAGGCAATTTACCTATTGGTTCCATGGTGTTTTTGGCTTATTCTTATAAACATAATTTCTATTTGAATTGTCTGTTTTCAAGCTGAGAATATACAACTTACATAAAGCATATAAAACTAACAGAAAGTGATATTAAAGGAATAATAAAATGATTTTCAATTTACTTAATGTCCCTCCATATAATATTGGTTCTATTACCTACCCGGGGTTATTTTGCATATTGAATCTATCTATCTATTCTTCTATTAAACTAACTATCTATATGTTTACAAATAGTTTCTTAACTAAATCAATCTGACTATCTAATCATCTATCTATCTATATATATATTCTTCTTTTCAGCTATCTATCCATTAATCTATTTATATGTTTAGCTATACTTTTCTATCTTTATATTTTTTAATTATCTAACACTCAAACTGGCTATCTATCTATCTATTCTTCTTCTATTGAACTATCTATCTAGCAAATATATATATTTATCCATTTATCTATCTATATCTTTCTATCTAAATAAATCTGACCATCTATCTATTTTTATATTTAGGTTTCTATTTAAAAATATATATCTATCCATTTATCAATCTATATGTTTACATATACTTTTCTTTATTAACAATTCTGACTATCTATCCATCTAGCTATCTATTATTATATTTAACTATCTATCTATTATTATATTTAACTATCTATCTATTCTTCTATTTAACTATCTGTCTATTTTTTTCTATTTGGCTATCAATCTAAGTAATATCTATTTATCTATCTATTTGTTACATATACCTTTCTATCTATATAAATCTGACTATATACCCTAATATCTGAACATCTTATATCTATCTATTTGACTATCTACCATGTGAGGTACAATCAACAAATGTCCATCTTTCTATCTTTAATCTTTATGTTTTACGTACCTATCGGTCATATTAAATACAAACATTATATTATAAAACCGCTGTCTATACGCCAGGTCGAATAGCCAAAGATTCCTAAGTTATGTTATATTTTCTTTTTAAACACTTGTCTGTTACGTAAAAGTCAACCAACAGATAACAAACCTCGATTTTGTATGGTACTTAGGTACCCTCCCTGACATAGAAGAAATTGGGACCTTTTTTACATCTACATTATGACAATGTTAGTATACTTAACGATCCTTATGTATATCCAATATCTATTCATCAATTTAATCATTCTAACTATCTGTTTGCAGGTTTATATTTACAACTTTTGTTCTCTGTATTATATCTTTATATCTATTTCTACTAATCTATCTATCTACAAAATACATTTAAAATTTTAATGATGTTCCTTCAGAATGCTCTGGGCAAAATTTAAATGTGTTCTACAAAATTGGTTTTTATGCATCTAAGTGAAACTGTTTCAAAACAGATTACACTGTCTTTCTTTTAAATAAGGATAATTTTCTACATGTGCGGTTTTGTTTGTTTGAAGATTTCTGCTATGATAAAACATAATCTAGTAAGCACAACAAGTATAAAACTATTATTAACTCGGGTTTTAAAAAATCATTTTTAAGCGACAGTCATAACTTAATTTTTTATTTTTTTCCAATAGCCTCCAAATAAATGTATGAATATATTTGTCAGGGAGGGAGGGGACATTGAACTTTTTATTACACTAGTCCCTAAAGTTATATGACAACGTTTTCTTCTTCGTTGGCTTAACAACTTTGGGTATTTTTATTGAATTTTGATTGGTTGGTTCATTAATTTGAGTGTCTAAACCTCTAGTTGCAATCTACATAAAGGGTAATCTCGTGTATCATCATTGGGGATGTAGATATTAGATAAATTTATCAACCATTTTCTTATCCCTTTAGATCCCTGTATGGATGTAGTATTGTTTATGAACTTGGCAAAACAGAAAACTCCAAACTGAGGAGGGGTAAACTTTGTTTAAAAATGAGTGTCAGTAATTTAACTTTAGATACACTTATGTCATATATCATATGGCATAGATGACAATACAGATACAAAACTAAAAACAAAAATATTTTTTTTTATTTAATTAAAAACGTTATTAGTAGTATTTTGAAAATTATGTATTAGTTTTTAAAAGTAAAGTTCGTCCTGTCAATGGATATAGGATATACGTGGATATGTTGACAGGGGAAATTTTATCGTTAATTTAGCTTGCTTATATAACCTTATTCATTGGTCAGTTAATTCATCCAGTATGATGGGAGGGGATGGTGTAAAGGGGTTGGATATCGTTATTTCAGACAGCTGCGAGCTCCAGTTGAATAGAGTACATGAAAATCTAGTTCAACATCCAAGTAATAACATGTCGATGTCCGTTGGCTGTTCACCTCACGCAATCTATATATAAAAGATTTATTCTAACTTTGAGGATACTAAACGGACAGCTTAACAATAATTTTTTTTTATAAATAAGATTATTTTTGGGGGGGAGGAGGATACTTTAAATTATTTCTAAATTTAGAAACTCAAACAATAAATTTTAACTGTAGCCAAGAATCAATGTAATTTTAAAGAACAAATATTTCTGGATAAAATTTAACTAAGAGTGGAAATATGCTGTTTTAAGGCTTTTGCATAAGAAGGACGAAGCCCAATCTGTCCCACTTTTAAGCAAGACGATTCCCTTTTCTCCCATCCCTTTTGAAGAGATTTTCTCCCCCCCTTCCCTTTTTCTTTTCCCTTTATATGACGTCATATAGGAATCGTCTTGTTCAAAAGTGGGACAGATTGGGCTTCGTCCATTAGAAGATAAATAATGCATAGTATCTTATAATTCCAGATAGAATTATTAAAAAAAACATTTAATCTTAGATGCTATCAACCAAATCTTCCCTACTATTATTTTTACAAAATTAAGCGGTCAGATAAACATACTTTATGTAAAGAATACCTTTTTAAAAATATAACAATTTACCAATGTTATACTCTAAAATTTATTTTTTAAAACCTAACCCTATCCCGAGCTTTGCTTGTTTTTCTCCCAAGCACACCGACTTGTTGACTCTCAAATATTCCGACGGATTTTCTCGCCTCCGCCGGTGGTTTTAAAAGTTATATTATGGGCTATAATCACAGACAAAAATCAAATGCTAATAGCTTGCTACACTGCTGTCATACAATGTGATAATTTATAGCGGTGGAAACCAGCCGTTTTCTCGTTCTTCCATACGAAATGGTCGTAACCAGATTTGAAAGATAGAGAGAGAGAAAAAGAGTGAGATAGCAATGGTGGGCCTTTAAAGAGAAGAGAGAGAGAGAGAGAGAGAGAGAGAGAGAGAGAGAGAGAGAAAGAGAGAGAGAGATATGGGACATAAGAAAATAGTTATTAGTACGGTATTATACGCTGAAACAAAACCTCTCGTATTACCTAATAAGCCTTACCTATAAGTGAATATTATAGAACGCAAGTTATAAAATTGTTGGTATATCAAAATATGTTATTTTTAATCTTTTCAAAGAAGTTTAGCTTCTATAATATTAGGGCCTATGTGTATTGTGTAATGTTAGAGCATAATGCCTCTATAACTAAAATACACCCTAGATTCTAGAATTAAAAACATTTGGCTTTATTCCCTGGAGGCTGTTGGCAATGCCTCTCAACTATTACAAAAAAATCAACAAGTCAATCAATTTTGATATAAGAACCAGAGAGGTACGAGACATTGGGATGTCTATTACACTAGTACCTAAAGTTTTAAAATAACGTTTTCTTATTGGTTGGTTTAACAACTTAGGGGACTATTAATTGAATTTGTATTGGTTGTTTTATTAAGTTTAGGGTTCAAACGTTTCAACCACTAATTGTAGTCTACAGAAGAGGCAATTTTGTTTATAACTATTGGGGATATACACCAATTTATCAGCCATTGTCTCATATCTTTAGATTCCTGTATAATAACAATGTTCTAATATTGTTCTAATTTTAAACTTGAAAATATTGTTACTAAATGAAAACTTAACAATCTAATTAGAGTCAGTTTGACATTATAATGACATTTGATAGGATTTTCTTAATTTGCTATTTCTTACAAATATTGAGTAAAAATTTGAGAATGAAATAATATCTACCTCTATCGTCTGCTGTTTAAGATTGTAAATACTAAGACGATTAGGAATGATAGCTAACAAGTGTAGCATCTCTATAATAATATCCTTAAATGTATAACGCTATCAATAATCTTTTGTTGTGTACAATTTCACTAATAATTATTTGTGACATTGGATTCAAAATTATAAGCAATTCATATATTATTATGTTATCATAGAAACGTAACTTTTCTATATCAGCTTATGTTTGTTCTTAAATTTTATTAAAATAGTTTTATTTAAATAAATCAACTTTCAAATACAAATAATTTTTCAATGTTAAAAGTTACATGTTTAAAATGATTGAGAACTGGTTTTAAAACCATTCAAAAGAAAATGATAACATATAAAAATATCTGTACGTGAGTTTAAATTTCATTGTGACATTGTATAAGCCTTAGATATCACTTTGAGTTTGAAACGGATTGAAACTTGAAGTGTACTCTAAATATTGTAATAGTCAGCTAAAGGTAAAAGTATGCTAAACAAGAATGACAACATCCATAAAGTAAACTCAACTCTATAAGTTATACGAAGAAACAAAAAACAAATTTATAATAGGAACGATATTTTTAAAACATCTAGAATTAAAAATATTTTTGTTTAAAAATTACTAAATAAACATTTAATATTGACGTTTACAATGTGATCACTCTAATTAATAAAATATCAATTTTTTTATCTATGAAATTCATAAGACAGATTCAACTAAAGGTGCCAATTTAGCATAATAACTTATATTTTACTATTTAGCAATAGCTTGATATTGATGATTATGGACAAAATCGTCCTTGTTTCTGCATACATATTCGTTCCCAACGTTTTCGTACATTTTATAACATTTATATTCAGATTATAGCTTTATTTGTACACCTTAAGAAGATTAAATTACATGATAAACATGTTTGTAGAAAAATAATATTTATTTATAAAATTTTTAAAAAATGCTTGTTTATTTTCTTAGATTATTCTCTACTAGCGGCTACGTCCCTAGGGTTATTTATGTTATTTTTTGGCGCTTTATCTTTGGAGGGTGGTGTTACTCTGCCCCAAAAATAGTTATAAACCTTCCCAGGACCTTTGAGAGGCTACCCTGTCAAAGAGAATTATATTTGTTCAGCGGTTAGCGTGAGCCTTCGGTACAGACAGACAGATAGACATCTTGTTATTTTGGATTAACGAATGCTCTCATCCTTGTATAAAAAATTTCTCTGTGTCTCAAACTGATAAATGTTGTATTTTTAAAAGCGAAGCTTTTCTATAATTAGAGTGGGTTCGTACGTCCGTCCCTCTGAGACGAATAGCTTTTTTCGTTAATTTAGGCATATTAGAATTACCCTATTAATTGCAAACTTTGCACGGTGACTCCTGTAGTAGTTAGATACGATTTAGAAAGAGTAGCAACTCTATAATCATTACCAGAATGTACGGACAGCACGTCCATTTTAAACATGTTGATTTTTTACTTTTTCAACAAAAAATTTTTATGTGATCTAATTATCTGATTGTTCTGAGTTTTGGTATACCTATTCCTCGGACAACAAAGTACTTTATTATAAACAAAGCAACTCTATAATTAAGTCCTAAAACTTTATGTATGTCCATAAACATTATTCTGTATCAAGCAGTTTTTCAACAAATTTACTTACAATTTTGCTTCTCCTCTTATTCTGATTATTCAGTTCTGACACTATACAAGTGTTAATGTCCGTTTGTTCTACCGTTTCAGAGCTTCGCTTTTATGGATGTTGTCATCCTTGTTTAGTATTGATTAGGCAGTACAAGCTATCATAATACAATCTTTTCCACAAATATTTTTTATCTACAGAAGTGGTAATTGTATTAAATTTTAAGTACTGAAAAATACCGCCTTGCTAATTAATAAGAAAATAAAATTGGCTAGTGAGTAAGTGGCCTAAACTGATCTAGAGATACACCCTACTAATGCAGGGATCTTAAGGGATGAAACAATGAACCATAAATTGAAATGCATCCTCAATGATTTTAAATAACATTACTCCTTGTGTAAATTAAGATTATTGGTTGAAAAGTTGAAACAAATTACAATTAAAAAAAACACCAAAGTTTTTTAAGCCAATGAATAAGATAACAAGGTTATAAAAATAAAACTTTGGTTATCAATTATATCAAGTTCAATGTTCCCTCCCTCCATGGTACTAATCTGAGAAGTAAGATTGGTGTTGCATCAAATGACTGTAACCAAAAGTATGTGCACTCCCCAGGGACGCCAGGGATAGCAAATCTGTAGATTCTTACAAATATTTATATAAGAACGGCGACAAAAGCGTTTTGAAAATCTTATAGTTGACTTTAGACGCCATTTTAGTAGTTCCTGATAAATTTTCTTAAAATACTGAACTTAGCAGAAGACTGACCTGACAGATTTGGACTGCTGTTTTTAAAGCAAAGATTAACGTAAACTGTGCTGCTTATTAAATCTTCTAGCAAAATTAGGAAATTAAAAATTCAGTTTTTTGACTTAAAAAGATATTAAGAAAAGGAGTAGATTAACAAGAAATTATATATCTTTAATTCAAGAAAGATATAATGATTTTACGTTATAAAGTAAAAAAATATATGACTTTTCTGTTTAATGATATTGAATAAAATACGGCCAAACGGTGGAACATATATTAGATTATGCTAGCACTACAATTTTAAACAACAAAAGAAGCCCTACAAATAATCTGGATGTCAAAGTCAAAAGTCAGTAATGTACAGTTATCTCGCAGTGCACATAAATGCGCAAAATAGACTTTTTTACCGTAAACTTCTCTAGATCCTAATTTTCTACTTCTTTTCCTCTCTATTTACAAAACAAAATATTGTGCCAGCAGTCAACGATTGACTTTTATTTTGGAAAGGAGTATAATTTAAAAATAAACCCTTCCTTTTTCCCCTGATAACAAATATACAGGGTGGTTTTTTTTAATGAGTTAAAAGTATTGCTTAATTTAACCCACTTGCCATTGACAGAAATTAATAATCTATATCTTAATTTCTTCATTGATGTGGGACATTTTGTATGAGAAAAAAATATTTAGCGATTTTCAACAAATTCTGCCTTAAAAACCGGTTTTTCTAAAGTACCTATATTTGGAAGATTTTTGGATCATGACAAATTTTAAGAGTATGCAAAAATGCGTACATTTTTAAAAATCAAATTGCGCGGCTTGTGTTAATAGTAGAAAAATGTTACGCATATCGTTAGAATTGTCATAA
>LS056842.1:0-11664 GCA_900241095.1 Acartia tonsa
AGAAAGCGTAGCAACTCTATAATCATTACCAGAATGTCCGTACGTCCATTTTAAACATGTTGATTTTTCTACTTTTTAAACAACAAATTTTTATGTGATCTAATTAATCGTTTGATCTTGTTTTTATAAAAAGAGTAAAAAGAGGGATTTTTCCCTGGCCTAACCCCATTTGCACTGAGATTTAACCCCGAGGGCTACCCAGTACCAAATATTAAAAAAAATAAACTGAACTAAAGGAATAAACAAACAAACGAAACATCTCCCCACGCCGCCCACCCTTATTTTCAATTAATTTCAAAGTAAGGGGATTCTATGATTGACTATAGGCTCTTTGAGGGAAATTGCCTGTACAAACTAACACGACTTTTTTGTAGAATAATTTCGCTATTTTAAAAGGGCAATTTGCGGTTATGAAACTACACCTATACAAAATATAACAAGGATGACAACATCCACAAAGGCGAAGCTCAAAAAAGCAGACAGACATACAAACGAACATTGGTAAAATTAAAGTAACAATGCATTAAATTAAAACATTATGCCTAATGTTCCTAGAAGTCAATATTACAGAAATCAAGTGAGGCGAATGGAATGATTATCTCATATAAAATATTGCTTGTAAAACGTTAAACTTACTTTCTTGTAATATACATAAAGTATTGCAACATTCTAGATCGTACCTAATTGTAAAAGGAATCCACATGCCAAGTTTGAAGCTGTTAGGACAAAATAAAGATGCCTAAATTAGCAATAAAAACGATCCGTTATGGACGGGTGTAAATGAAGAAGAAGAAAGTCGCTCAAAAAATTAACAACTGAGGGATGAGGGATTATCCATCTCTTTTTAAGGGTTTTTTTCCCACTCCTCCTCTCCTCATCCTTTATTTTTCTGACGTCGGACTTTCTTCGTCTTCGCGTAAAGACCAACCATAATTAAAGAAAAGCATTGCTTTGAAAAAAAAATATTTATAATCAGAAGCAAGAAAATATTGACCAGCGCTTAGTAACAATGGAAACCTTTTTATGTCAGCTTTCTTTAGAACTTCATATATAATCTAAATAAACCTTCTCACTATTCTACTCTATCTGTTGGACGTCCTTGCACTCATACGCCAGGTCCAACAACCAAGGATAACTAATGGTAGCCAAATGTCTCCTTTTCTTCTACCCATTTTTCTATCTATCTTTATATTCAAATTTCTTTTTTTATCCATTTTTATATGTATATGTGTATTTATACCTATCTATTTACCTTATTATGATAACCTATGATATATGTTAGATTATTTAGATCTAGCAGCTACGCCCATAGAGGACTCTAGGGGGAACTTGTGGGAGTGGACACCGCCTCTCATTTTTTGAGCAAATCATTTTTTTCTCGGGGCGATTTCTCTTTGGCGGGTGGAGGTTCCCTCCCAAAAAAATAGTTAAAATCCTTCCCTTGACCTTTAAGTAGCTTCAATATAAAGAAGACCAATATCTGTTGAGCGGTTAGCGAGATCCTCCGCTACAGGCAAAAATTATTACTACTTTATATAATAAAGAGATTATGATCCTGCAGGTGTCTTTCCTCCAGTTTTCCAGGAATCTTTGAACTCATTTATCCACTGAGATACTCCAAATTCTAAACTTAAGCTAATCTTCTAGAGAAAAAAAGATTAATTTTGGGAAAATTTACCGCCATTTTCTCGCCGCTGCCGAAATTGTAATAAAAGATTCAAAGAAATTGAATTTTTGTAGTTATGGTTTATAAGCTTTCAAGAAAAAAATAAACCTAGTATATTGCCTATATTTAAATTGATAAGATATATATTATAGATAATTATTTACTGTCTTAACTTTTTCTATTTTATCATTTTAGATCAAAGTATTTTAGTTGAAGATTCCTGGCTCCTTATAAGGAGTGATGGGAGATCTTTTTACATTTTTTATCATTTCTTATCAACTTTTCAATCATTTGTTGTTAGTATAAAAGTCTTTGATTTATAATCAAATCTAAAGAAAAAAGTGAGGTAAGAGGAAAAACGTATTTAAAAAGTATAATTGATGGTTTTATTTTAGAATAAGCATTTCTTGTCAGAGAGAAAGTGGACATTAGGCTGTTTATTACACTAGTCTAGGAAGTTTTATAATAACGTTTTCTTATTCGTTAGCTTAACAACTTTATTGACTTATGATTAATTTTGATTGGTTGGATCATTAAGTTGAGTGTCCAAACGTTTTAACTACTGATTGTAAACTACAGAAGGGGTAATTTTGTGTATTAACATTGGGGATGTAATTCAATTTAATAGCAATTGCCTTATCCCTTTGGATTCCTGATTTCTTGTTGTTACTACCTTAATTCGAAGTATTTATACATTTTTTTGTTTATTTCGAGTGTTTTTATTCATAAATAAAATTATTTGGTTATTTTTTTTTTGGTTTTAAGTGAACGGATGAAAGAGCATGTTTAGCTGAATGAAAGGGTATCAAAGCAAAACCATCACAAGACTTGAATTTGAAAATTGAATAGCATAAAACCAGCCCAGAATCCATGTAAAGTTTTAAAAAAAGAACTAAATCGGTTCAGTAGTTATAAAGATTTTAAGCGACTAACAAGAAACCTAGTCTATATAATATAATACCTTTATAACTTTATAGCTCCAATGTTCTTAGCTTGAAAATGTAAAAAAAGTTAAATAAATAATAAAAAAGTTTAATAACTTATTACTCTTCAAAAGTTAAAGACCATTTAACTGTGTTGAAAATATTAAAAATATTGGGAGCATTTTTTAATTTTGTATAATTTTAAAAATCAGAAACAAAACATTTTTACGTATTATTTTATTTGATTCGTGAAAACATCCAATGTTTTATGCTGAAAGTGAAATGGAAATATCTAAGATCAATTCCAGGTTTATTGTACCAGGGCATTTATTTAACTATTCGTAGAAAATTGTCTATAATACGAAAATATAAATAATATTTTATTATGGCTTAGAACCAGTACTAATCCAGCAAAAATTATTAGGTTTCGAAACCATACTGGAAAAGCAATTTTCATTTGATTTTGCGGATTTTTAAAACTTTGATTGCAGTCGTAAGTGTTGTTTACAAATCACGCAACCTTTAGAGAAAAAATCATAAAAATGTTAACTTTTAAGAAAAGTCTAATTTAATAATACAACATTCAAAATTAATAAAATATAAAAAAAAACAAAAAAATCATGGAGCTAATGCCACAGGGATCTTCAGGGATGAGACAACAGAGGTAAATTAATGCAACCTTCAATTTTGTTAAACAAATTTATCCCTGGCTTAGATAATTTTCCATTTAGCATAACGGACAAACGGTCATGCTAAAATATAGATAAGTTTTGAAAACAAAAATAGATTTTCAGTATTTTTATAGAAATACCTTAAAGTTAAGTCTTTCTTTGACTTAGATTGGAATTTAAGACTTTTTAACGACCAAAAAACTAGAATTTTGACATGAAAAAATGTGGGGATTTTTTCAGGAGAAACTATACTGGAGAAATTAAATCAATTTTGCCCTAAAATGACCAAAAACTTGGCCCAAAATCTAAATTTGAGTACAAAAATACCAAAACCATTAAACTATCAGGGTAGAACAAGTGGTTTTAGATTTTTCTTAAATGATGATTATTTTGTAGAATTTATATATAGATTTAAATAGAGTTGCTTCGCCCCTAGCATTTAGGGGCCTCACCCCAATAAGGTAGCTGTCTATAGTACACTAGCAAAATGGGGATAGATGTCACTGCTTTTGGCCTACCTATTCTATTGACATCAGAAAGTGCTTCCCTTAATCTTTCCCTCTACTATGACGTCAATAGAATAGATAGGACAAAAGCCATTATACATTAAAACATTATAAAACATAAATTTGCAATAAAAATCCATTTATTTTTCTTAAAATTTTCTGAAATATATAGATTTAACCTTTCAATTTAACAAAGAATTATTTTACTCTTTTTAATTTTTAATTTTCAAAGCATAAATCTAAATCACAATTATTTTTATCTGTGACTCTTTTCTTTATAGGTAGCGGATAAGCCCTTAGAAGCGTCTAGGGTCACTAAAGGTGGGCGGAGGGGGGGATCGAACCCCCCTCACAAACCTTTTCTTTAAAGGGTGGAGATACCCTTTCCCAAAATAGTTATAAACCTTCCCTGGACCTATAAGAAGCTTCACTGTAAAGGAGTACCATATAGGTTCAGTGGTTAGCGAGATCCTACGCTACAGACAAAAAAGCGTAGTATTTAAGTATTGCTTGTCTTATACTTTAATATTATTATTTGTATCTATGGACCTAAAGAAATCTATGAGAACTGTATAAAAAAATTCCTACAGGATTTGGAATTCCTTCTGTGTATAACTGGTTTCTGACTAATACATTTTTTTACCAAAACTTTTTCTTTCCAATGAATTTGTTGTCTCTAGGTACACGTTTGTTAGGACAGGTAATGCTATTATTTGAAATTGTAAGAAGATGTGATAATCTCCACAAGCTAATTTCAGAAGCATATCTCATCACAAATAAATCACACATTCTCCCTCTCAACAAAATTATCCCCCTAGTTTTAACCTAACTTTAAATTTATCAAATTATTAGTTAAAATTAGTTAATTAGTTTAAATTTATTAAATATTAGTTTGTTATATACTTAATTTACTAGCGGCTACGCCTCTAGATGCCTCTATGGGTATTTCAAAGTATAAAAAAAGGGTGGTCGTCGGTCGACCCCCCACTTCTATATTAGATATTTAGTATTAAGATTAAAATAAAAGCTTTTCTTACCTTTAATTTAACTTTTCATTATGGCCCAGCACCAGTTCTAGTCTAGCGGATAATAATCGGTTTAGAAGTCTATCCCTATCCTGTGTACACGTGCTTATTCCATTTCTAACGAGTAGCATTTTTAAAAAGGTTGTATAGTACTCTCAGAAAAATATATGTAGAATGTAGATATTCTTTAGGAATTATTTGCTTAAAAATTGTATTATACAGATTTAAAACCTGATGATGATTCCTGTGACAGTAAAGTACAATTGGGAAAGCGTAGCAACTCTATTAGCATAACAAGAAAGTCCGTATGTCCCTAAAGCTTGTTAAAACATGTAGATTTTTCAGCTCAAGGCTGACACTCTCCTGACTAAAATATGTCACTGATTTTATGAAAAAATTTACCACTTTTCAGTAGATTTAATTTATAGGTCGAAAAGTTTGAATAATGTTGGTAAAATTTGGACGGATTCAAGAGAGACAACTGAGGTGAATTCTTAAAAAGAAATTTGACTCACTAAAATCAGTTTGCCCCACTAAAATCAGTGAGGCTCTCTAAAAATATAGAGAGGATAATTTAGTGAGGCAAACTGATTTTAGTGAAAAAAAGTTTTTTTAAGAATTTACCTCTGTACAAGAAATATGTGACATTATTTCCGACAAATGTCAAATCATAATAGTACAAAAACAGCAAACTGTTATTACATTACAAACTTCCATTTGGCTTCACCCTTTTTATTAAACACCAACTTTGATTTGTTTCCTAAAGCTGTAGCCTGTGATTACAAAACATTTTGAATTTATGAAAAAATGCAGACGTGATAATACATCACAAGAAGATGGCCTGAAAATGGAAGAGGAACCAAATTCTAATTTCAGCAGGGAGGGAAGGGAATTTGGTCTTAAAATTACACCGGTACCTAGAATTTTGTAAACATGCTGTCTCATTGGTTGATTCAACAACTTTGGGTACTTTTACGTAATCTTGATTGGTAGGTTCCAACCAAAAAATTTCAACTTTGCAACCAATAATTGTAATCTGCAAAAGTATTGATATTGTTCTTTATTATTGGAGATTTTCATTCATTTATCGCCTATTGTCTTATCCCCAATGATCCCTGGATTTTAACAAGGATTTAAGACATTCAATATTTGTAAAAAAATATGAATTTTGTTTCTTGAAAATTAGATCACGATCGTAGGGTCGACTCACTCAGTTGAATTTTAACATTAATTTCACAATACCTTTTTTCTAGATCCTGCAGGACCCTACTAAACCTTACTTGACCTAACGAAAATAAATATAATTTTATATTTACATTATTTTTCTTCTATAGTAGGGTTAAAATAATACTACCCTTTTCTATTTCTATTCCTTAAGAAAAAAAGCTTATTACAACAAAATACAATTGTGCTGATAAAGTTATTGCCGGAAAAAAGTGAGGAAAAATTTTCCTATCCCTCTATTCCGGAATTCCCTGTTGACAGGATGCAATTAATCTATAAGGTCTCAGGGATATAAAGGGATAAGACAATGGCTGATAAATTCATGTACATTGTACATCCCTAATGATGTTACACTAAATTAACCCTTCTGTGGATTACAATTTGTGGTGGAAACGTTTGAACACTCAAATCATAGAAGCAACCAATTCAAATTAAATAAAAGTCACCAAGACTTTTGGGACTAGTGTAATAAACAGCCCAATTATCCCTTCTTCCCTGATAAGGTTTTCTTACTTTCACAGGGAAGAAGGGATACATAATTATCTTGAAACCAGCAACAATAACATGAATGCGTGTATTGTAGAAATGGATATAGAATACATGATATTATATCATTGAAATTTTGCCGTCATATTAGGTTACTAATATATTCCTCATTTATTGGTCAGTAAGTTCCTCCAGTAGAAGGAGAGGGGATGGGGTGGATAGGGGGTATTGTTATATTTCTTCAACTGGAATAAACATTTTATCATGGTATGCGAGAGTTTCACACAATATCCAAGTATTCTGTATCCATTAGTGTAGGAGTTATTAGGAATGAGTGGAAACCAGACAGAGTCATACTAGAGAAAGTAAAAAAGGCAATCTACAGCTGCAATATAAATTGCGCGTATAAAACTAGATGAAATACCACTTCTCGTAAACTTTTTACCATGTACATTTAGGACTTGAATCTTCAGGGTTTTGCTGGCAATATTCATTTTTATTATAAAATTTTAATTTTTTTTGTCAATTTGCTAACATGGACATTATTTATTGGGTAGTTCGTTTACTTCATAGGAGGAAAGGGGATGGGGTAAAGGGGGTGGATGGTTGGTATCGCTATTTTAGCCAGCTACGAGTTTCACTTTAATAGAGAATATGCAAATCTGGTGTAAGGTCTAAGTAATAGTATATCTAATATATGCATTATTAGGTCAATTTCATTTAATGTTTCGGAGTACAATAAAGTATTTGTCATTCTTTATATCCCTGACAATTGCCTCTATAAACTCAATATTTCTTCTATTGTCTTGTATTTGTACTATTTACTTCATTTTCCATGTTTTTAGAGATCTTAAGGGATAAGACACTGGACGATAAATAGATGTGCATACCCAATGATCAAAATTGATCCCTTTGTAAATTGGATTACTGCTTAAAATTAAAAATCTTTAACACTGATAGTAAATGATCCAACCAAACGAGTTTCAATAAACGTACCCAAAGTTTTTAAGCCAACGAATGAGAGAACTTTTTGTAAATCTTAGGTGACCAGTGTAATTTACAGTCCAAAGTCCCCACCCTCCCTGGCATTTTCAAAAAGTAGAAACTAATCTCTTATTGTATAGTGCATGTTAGAAACAATTTAAAATCTTTAAATAGAAAAAGTCTCTATCATAAATATACATTGTACGTCTAGTTTTTAGCTGATTTTTATTTTTTAAATCGACTTTTCTATAATATAAGGTTAGCCCTTTTTTGTTACCAGAAATTCTGTTTGTCAATATAAAAATGCTGACTTTTTACTTTTTTGTCATCAAATATATAATATTTGTATGTTTTAATTATCCTGTTAAGCTGATTTTTGGAATACTGATTCCTGTTACAAGGTACAATATGATTAGCAAAGCAAAGTTTGTCTTTTAACAGTATCCTCCCTTTACGCAGTTTTTAAACAAATTTACTTACAATTTTGTTCAGAATTTATACATTTATATTCTGCTTATTCAGTTCTGACACTCTACAAGTGTTAATGTTCGTTTGTCCTACCGTTTTAGAGCTTTGCTTTTATGAATATTGTCTTCCTTCTTTTTATTTTTATGTAAAATAAATTTTCTAGCTCACAGAAATGATAAATATGTCATCACTCATTCAGGAGATATTACATTACCCACAAATATACAATAACATCAGGAAGGGAGAGGACCCTTTAAGTCACACTGGTACCCAAAGTTTTATAACCACGTTATCTTATGCTTGGGCTTAAAAAATTTGCGTAGTTCAATTGCAATTTGTTTGTTCCAAACGGTTGTGACAAAACTTTAAAAGGAATAATTTTGATTTACAGAAGGGATTATTCTATTATCATCATTAAGGATATAGAGCAATAATTAGTTCAATGTCTTATCCATGAAGATCTGTCACTCTATACATCAATACACACAAACACACCCACACAATCACACACACATACGTAAAACATTATTAAAAAAAGATTTTTATTTAAACTGTGTCTGAAATGAATTTTATAAAAATTTATTTGAAAAAGTCATCAAATTGAAAATTAATTTTCTTATCAGAACTTTTCTCACCAATTTGTTAAAATTCTATCAAAACTGTTTCATAATCATATTTTTTATGTTCTTAATTTGCAATCCTTTCTGTATTCATTATTATTATAATTTCATTCATTTTCATGGCTTGATGATTTTCACATGCTTTTTTTGCATAAAAATTACATTTTTAGATTAAGATGTTTCATTTTTGTCTTCAACTATTATGAAACAAGAACAATTAATTATATGAATAGCGCGCGTAGTAATAAAAATAAAACTTTTTTTCTTATTATCAAACTATATTATTTACTTTAATTTTGGAAATTTTAAGTTTTTACAAATGTTTTGATAAATTAGTTTTGTCATTTTGACTGAAGAGAGTTTTGTTTATAAAATGTACTTCTAAACATATATTTTTTCCTACAAATTATTGTACCTCATTAGCTTAAAAGAATAAAGAAAAAACAAAATGAAAACAATATAAAGTTGAACAAAATGATCATGGTTTACAAGCAGTTGCGTGCACAGGGTTCTACCACGAGAGAGAATTTCATAGGAGGTTGAAAAAAGGGGAGCAGGCATTTCCCAATTTAAATTTTTTAAAGGGGTGTCGCAAGTATTGTCAATAAGTTATACTAAACATAACAATTTTAAATCAGTCAATATACAAAAATCCTAGAGTTAAGCGCTAAGTAAGACGGACAAAATACGGACAAACTTGCGGAGTGACCCTAGTTATAGAGTAGCTGTGCTGTCAGGTAAAAAAAAACGTTAATATGTCATCGCAAGTGTGTATTCATAGTGTCGATATATCATTTTTATGTCAGCCATGACTAATTTTTATCAAAGTCACCAGGGACGTCCTAGGGGGGGGAATGGGTGATTAATCACCACCCCCCCCCCTACGGCAACCTCAAAATTGTTAATTTTTTATTTTTACCCTCTCCCCCCTCAAAAATGTATAATTTTTCACCCCTTCTTTCCTTAAATAAAAAGCTTAGATGTCCTTGAAAGTCACATATAGTCAACATAAACCCTTGAAATTGTATATCAACATTTTTGACAAGAACTAAACCGTCTTTTGTTAGAGATATTAGTTTTCTGTGGATAAATTATTTTAAAAGTTTGAAAACTCAAAAACTAGGCCCTTGCACATATATTTTCTAAAAAGGTTTCAAACCTTATGATGAGTCTACGATGACTTAAAGAAAAGGCAGACATGTATGTATTGTAACTTTAGAAAATTCTTGCTCCAATAAGTCTTCCATTTTCAACTTATTTCATTTCACCCATAACTTGGCAGTTGCGTCCTGTTGGTCAAAATACTCTATAATTAGAATCCATAGCTTAAATAAGCCACGGTGCATTTCAAATGTGCGGTGGCCGAGCCCTGTCGTAAAGAATCTAGAAGCATTTCATGTCTTGCACAGTTGGAAGCTGTATAAAAAGTCAAATTTTGGTGTTTGTTAACAACAACTTGAAAATTATCTAAAAGTATAATAATTAGGTTGTATACTTTAAGTAAAATTTCATCAAAGTGTGCGGGCCCTAACCCTGTGGGTGATAACCCTGCTGGACTACCCATTACCAAATATAACCTAACCTAGCCTTCCCTAGGGCAATAAAAAATACTAACTAACCCTGATATTTATTTTTTCTTCCAGGGGCAAATTATCGATTAGTTAATTCGTGTAAAGGAAATTATCAATAATTCTTGAATTATAAGTAGTATAGTTAAAGATTTGTTTGTCTAATTATTTTAAATAAATTAAAATTTAGTTTGAGGTATAGTTTTTTGCTTGTTTGCATTTTGCTTTAATTATGTCAAGTTAGATTAGGTTATATTAAATATTAAATAGTCCCTCTGGCCTTAGGGGTAAAGCATGGGGAAAAACTTAAGCTTTCTAAAGATAATCACGGCTATGGGTAAAATCTCATTGTAATTTTCATTGCTATATTTTTTTGCTGCTTTGTTCCAAAACTTGAGAAACACAATATTTAAATTTAAGACCAAAGGTGTTTAAATAGTGTCATCTGATTAATATACAACATCCCAGATGCTACCATTGGACCAACGTTAATACCCCCCTATACTTTAATGTCATTTAAACAAGACCGAATGAAAGCAAAGATTAACAAATCAGAAGGGTGGACAAACGAACATTGACAAACACATTTGATATTCAACATTATTAAGATAGCTGAACAAAAATCTATAAAACAATTGCTGAAATACTAGTTTCTTTATATTGGCAATATTACACTTTAGGACTTTATTGTAGAGATGCCACGCTTATATCATTGTACCTTATAGTCCTAGGAGTAAATGTTCCATTTGATTTTTTTGGAAGTCTGAACAAAAATTTATCACACATTTGCTGAAATACTAGTTTCTGAATATGATTGATCTAAATTTTTTAGCTCTAATGGGACAAGGAAGAAAAGCTTTAAACTCCAAGGGTCAAGGAACATTAGTGCATAAATTAAACATGGAGGTGAAATAAAAACCTTTCAAGGGTAAGAACGCAGGAATAAAGAGAGGTCGTCAATTTTACGACGTGTTGCCCCCCAACGACAGCTGAAAAACGCGTAGAGGTTTCGTGATTTTTTTCTCTAATTAAATTCATTGTGGGTATAAGCTGGCAAGAACGTCTTTCTATCCTCACAGTTTCCCAAAAATGAATTGTGAATAACGAATCTACTATATGCCTTACAATGTCTGTCCGTCTGACAACTAGGTATCTAATTATTAATTGTCCAACAGTCCGCAGTAGTGAATGTTTAATAACAAGGATGACAACATCCTTAGTAGCGAAGCTCTGAAACGGTATGAAAGACGAACATTAACTCTTGTAGAGTGTCAGAACTGAATATACAAAATATAAATATATAATTTTTGACAAAATTATATGTAAATTTGTTGCAAAACTTCTTAAATACGAAATTCTGTTTAAGGACATACTGTCATTCTTAGGACTAGATTATAGAGATGCTTCGCTTATAATATTGTATCTTATTGTAATAGGAATTAGTACTCCAAAAATCAGATCAATCGGATGATTATATCACATAAAAAATTGTTGTCAAAAAGTTAAAAATCAACATGTTTAAA
>LS056843.1:0-11663 GCA_900241095.1 Acartia tonsa
TCACAACTTACAACAATAATATCCAAACTTGGCTTAAAAACAAACCGTTTCTACCAAAACAAACCTAGGCTGCTTGCTAGTCCTGTCCTGATATAGAGTTCTATTCTGCTTCAGTTCTATACCTTGATATTTTTATGTTTAAAACATAGGACAGGTATTTAAAATCAGGAATCTAAAGAAACAAGACAATGGCCGATAAATTCATAAACATCTCCAATGATGATACACAAAACTACCCCTAATGTAGGTTACAATTAATGGTTGAAAAGTTTGGACACTCAACTTAATGAACCAACCAATCCCAATTCAATAAAAGTCTCCAAAATTTTAAACCAATGAATAAGAAAACGATATTATAAAACTTTGGGGAATAGTGTAATTAACAGCCCATTTTCACCTCCCTCCCTGATTTGAAATACATAATAATCTTTCTCTTTTAGCTCATTTAATGTATTATTTTTAAGCTAAAGAAACACAAAAGTAAACTTCCCAATAGCAGATGCGGATTGGTTCAGCGATTACTCAGATCTTAATATATAATATCACGAAGAATTTATCATCCCCCAATTCATCTCCTAATAACTATTGACAAGAAATAGCCATTGACCCCTCCCTACCTGGTATTGAAAAATATTTAACCCAAATATACACATTTATCCCTATTATAAATATCTATTTTTAACCTTATTCAAAAGCAATGCAAAAATGAACCATGTAAAAATGAGTCAAATATTTATTATAACATGTTGTTTTTCACCCTAATATGACCTTCATTATGATTCAACCCTTTTTTGCATCAAATCCCCCCCCCCCTCTAATCCTCCATGAATGTGAGGGGTTATGGAGAAAAGGCCTCGTTGGTCAGGTATAGCATTAGCAAGGGAAAGGTTTGTTGTCTATCAGGGATTAGACAATGAAAACTAATCTTTATTGTATGTAATTCTACCGTTTGAAGCCGATGGTTTTGTTAAGAGGGAGAAGGGATTGTAGATTGATTCAACCATCCATTCTTCCCTGACTGCATATAGTTTGAGTCCCTGAAGTTCTTATTCGTAAACATTGTTTCGTGTACATCTTTATACACTGTTAAAAATACTTCCATTAATGAACTCTTTAAATACTGTTAAAAAAATTATATAACGGTTTTGAACAAATTTGATAAAGGATATATTATTACTCGGATCTTGCACCAGATTTTATGTTCTCTAATAAAGTGAAACTTGCAGCGAGTTAAAATAACGAAACCCCTTTCAACTACCCCATCCCCTTCTACTGGATGAACGAACTATCCGATAAATGAGTTCCATGTTAGCAACATAAACTGACAATACATCCACGTATATATTAAATCCATTACTAATTGACACTTTAATAGTTTAGGCAGACAGTCTTATGTTTTTCCAGTTAAGTACAAGATTTTGAAAAAATGTCCACCCTAAAAAAATCTAACACCTTAAGTTTTAATTGGTCAGTTTATTCAACCTCTAAGAAATATAATCATATATAACTTAATCTACAACACAACCTCGTTAATGGATTTTGTTTGACACTAAAGCCTCAAAATAACTACAGTATCCAACAGAACTTTTCATTTAAAAAAAGCATTTATGACAGGAAGGGAGGGTACATTGGGCTGTTAATTACATTAGTCCCCAAAGTTTTCTCTGAACGCTTTCTTTATCGATGGCTTAACAACTCTGGGGGACTTTTATTGAATTTGGATTGGTTGGTTCATTAAGTTGAGTGTCCACACGTTTCAATCCCTAATTTAAATCTACAGAAAGGGTTATCTTGTTTATTTATATTGAGGATGTACAATGTACATCAATTTATAAGTTAAAGTCTTATCCCTTTAGATTTCAGATTTTTTTAGAAAAAATGAAAAAGAATTATTTGATATCCATCCGCTCATTTATTCATCAATCTGTATCAATTATTCAGCACATTATTAAAAAATATACAATCAAATTATAAACACAAATATTTATATATAACCATATAGAATTATCATTTATACAGCAAAGAACTTTTTTATTTAACTACATTTTATAAGTTCTGATTTTAGGTTTATTTAATACATATATAATTTAATTGTATACATTTTATTTAAAGTTACATATTCATATAAAATACATAATTTTCATAATATATTTTTTTGGTTCAAAAAATGCCTCTAATGTTTCTTTAATGCTAATGATAATAATTTTGGGAGATTAATTTAGATTGGGGGATGGAGTTGATTATGGAATTTTACATATAAAATAAACATAAAGGTTTATACATAACTAAAAGTGAGGGGTTAAATAGGGATTATTATAATAGTGAAATAATACAAAATAATCATTAAAGTAAGAATCTTTATGTAACCAATTTCATTCAATTTTAAGTAATAACTCTAAAGTTAATTTTTAAAGAAATAATTCTTGGTTTTTGTAGAATAAATATAAAATAGATTGGTCCCTTTTACTTGGTTCTTAATTCAAATTTAAAAAAATGGTCAAAAAACTGAAAGAATTTCTGAATTAAAATGATAAATAATGCCCATTTTAATTGCTTTTTGGATATGACTTGACTTAAAAACACCAGAATACATTTAAAAACAACATGGTTACATTCTTAAATTCACCAAAATGCTGTAAGTATCACAATTAGGGTGTTCCAAAAGTGAAATTTACTAAATCTAAAAATTTTGGGACACCCTAATAACCAGAGAAGAAATTAGTACAGTGAACAAAAGGTAAAATTGATCACCATGAAACCAGTAATTATAAGTTCAAATATAAATAAACCAGTAAATTAAGTTCAAATTTAGGTTTCTAGAAAAGAAAAGAAATTTGTTGGAAGAATGACTTATTTTTAAAATTATTGCACTAATAAAATTATTGCTTTATTATTGCTTATATGTTTTTTTATAGTTAAAGCAAATAATAATGTTTTCAAGTAAGTCTAATACCTAAAATCCTGAATGCATTCGATTCCCTTCTTTTTTAGTTTTCCCTTCTATTAGAAATAGTTCGCGCCAATACTTAAAAACAAATGTAAAATCTTTTATCTAGTATATATGTATACATTTCAAGACTTTCAAAGATGATTATATGGGATTAGATCTAAAAATTAAACCTCTAGCTTCCTAGAGAAAAACATTTTTGAACCTTTTTTTGTAAGAAATTAATAAGGAATGGAAAAAATATTTTTAAGTATTGGACTCTTGTGATTATCGATATCTGATAATAAAGCAGTAATACACCAATACAAAGATGTTCAAACTTTTACACACTTCATCAAAACACATTATTACTTGCTCTAAATATAAAAATAAAATTGACTAAAAATTAAAAAGTATTTTTGATGTGAAATAAGACCTTACATAGAAATCTTAGACATGACAAACAAAAGAATCGTATCAATTAATTAAAACCTAAGTGGAAAATAAGAAAACAAGTTTTAAAAACAAATATATAGAATATATATAAAGGAGAAAAACTACAAGGGCTCTTTTTCTAAAATTACTAGTTTTTTTAGCATAAATAAAAGGAATGCACAGGAAAGTTTAAAATAATAATAATTTAGGCATGGTCATCACTGACATAATGTAACAAGAAAATTGTATAACTGAAAGAATACTAAGTACATATAACTATTAATGCATAATAATATTTTATAAACAACATGTTTTAACTTTGTAATACTTCATAATTAGAGTATAGTGCCTTTTTTATGTAAAGAAAGTGAGAAACTAACTTTTTTATGCAAGAAAAACAACTTAAACTTTATAAAACTTTCTATAAAACAAAAATGAATGGGTAAAAATTGAAGTTCTCACTCCCTTGTTTTGACTGGTGCAGTAAATATGGAAAATAGAAAATATACTTTTTCTTGGAATATTTTCTTTAAACTTAGAATCTATATCATTGCAAAAAGGGCGCCAAACAAACAGCAAATTTTGGATTTTAGCAAAATTTTTGATATTTAAACTTTTCCTAAAAACTGCTGTTTATTTCACCCTATCTTTTGGAAGAACTAAAAAAGGGCAAGAGTATGTTATACTAATAATATATATAACATTTTAGCACTAAAAAATACGACTTTTCAATCATAATAATTTTCATAACACATTCTATGAAAAATATTTAAACAGCATTGCACATTTGTTAATATTAATTGGAAGTAGATTTTGGGGTAATTTTACTGGAATATTACCCCGCACCAACTCCTTATGGAAAACTAGATATTTTATGGATAGACAAAGTTGCTTAGAGTCATTTTTTCTCAGTTATTAATACATTTTTAAGTAAGGATAAAGTTTATTTTATTTAAGGAAGAATTTTAATTGCCTTTTTTCTTCTTTCTAAGTCTCAATTAGCAGACCCGAATTTAGATTAAAAATGTGGAAGATTTGGGATATATGTTTTTATACATATTTATATACTAGTACAAATAATATAATGCAGAGTTTTTTTTACAAACTTTTAGTATGAAAACAATACGACATACTAAAGTATTTAATATATCACATTGAAAATTTTAAGTATAAATATTTCTTGTTATAATATACTTTAATTTTCAAACAAATTTGGTTTTATAGTAATGGATAATGCCAACTTTTTTCTACTAAACAGCCAAACCTTTAATTTTTACAATAGGTTTTTTTCATCATTTACATAAAAGGTTTCAAAAAATGCCCAAAGTTTTTTAGTACATAATATGATACATAATGATACATAACTATTAACTAAAGTGTTTTCATATAATACATATACATAATCTTTTATATAATTTTCAGTTTTTTTTTCTCTCCAAAACTGATTTTTACTGTTAAATACTAAAAATGTTTTATTGTTTATATTTAGTTAATACTTATTTCACAAGCTCTGTAGTTAATAAGTTTTTTTTATAGCTTTGTGTTTTGGAATGATTAGATACTTCTTTCATAATAATGCCGCTTGGAATGTATTCTTAAGTCATGGAGTTTCTCTTCATTCTTTGAGATCCGAATTCCTTTTTGTAATACAGACTGTCCTTTTTATTACAATATAAGAAATTATATATAATAATCACTGTAGAAAAAGTATCTCAAAAGCATATAATGCCCTTTTAGAGTCTAAAATTTATATATTATATATACATATAAAAAAGCTATTTTCTTAATAATACTTTGTAGGATTTTTTATTGAGCAGATATCTCATTTGTTGATGGGGGTATCTTGATGGCGGGAGTGGTGACGGAAGATGCGCTACTCACAGATGTGTCCAGCGGCTTAATCGCCGAGGATCCCAAGGACTCATCGCCCTCTGTCTCCATATCCTCGCTGATACCGCTACTGTTGTTAGCCGCGCTACTGCTGGTGCTGCCAGATTTACCACTTTCCGATTTTTTCTCATTACCGCCGATCAGCTTGTCCCCGTCTTTATTACCGCTCTGGTGATCCTGAAACTCCTTTGCCTTAATCAACAAGGAGGCGAGGCCGATGGGCAGATCTTTGTTTGAGTTGCCGCCCACAGAAATGTCATCGTCGCTGATATTGCTGTTCCTCTGACTGCGGTGAAGGCCGGGAATATTGGCGCCCGACAACAAATTAGCCTTCAGCTTCTCTCCCTCCGCAAGCATGTTCTGGTTGTGGAGAGTCTGCATGCTCTGCATCAAGTCCTTGATACGGAACTCAGCGTTGGGCAGACCAAACAGTCCGATTGGCGGTTCGCCACCTCCTAGCGGTGAAAACGGCAACAGGCCCTGGGGGCCGAATGGATTGAGACCGGGTGGCTCGAATGGGAACATGGGTGGGAAGGGTAACGGCGGGGGGATACTGCTGCTATTGTTGCCGCCCATACCGCCAGCTTTGCTAACGGCAATATTGGCAATTCCATCTTTGCTAGCTTTACGCATCATTTTATCCTTAGCTTCTTCGCGTTTTATATTCTTTTCTTTAGGCGTTGATCGGCTGTTGCCGATTGTGTTTAAATTATCATTTGCCGCGGGCGTATTCTTCTTAAGTGCATCCAACCGCAGAGATTTTCCGTATTTTCCGCGGACATACATAAGGAGGGAGTTGTAGGGGATGGCGAACACGCGGCTAGCCTGGGATGTCGTCATCCGCTTGTTCCACACCATCTCGAGGGCCTTGGTCAGGTCGTCGTTGGTCCAGGACCGGGGAGGACCGCCGCGGGGGGCGCTGTGCTGACCCTTGTTGCGCCGACCTTAAAATAAACCGGTCATGATACGGTCAAGGATTAATGTATCCCTATAAGAAGGACCCTTTTCTCTACCTCAAGTTTATGTGCTTTCAAAATCTATTTTGCCGGATTTTTTTATATGACATGTTAAAATAATACACAAACAAAATAAAAAATGGACAAAAAGATTTAGTAACAAAAAAAAAAAAAATCTGTTTATCCATAAAAAGACATACAATAAAAAATAATAATTCTATGAAAAATAACAAACACAAAAATTAAAATCTTTCAATGTTTCAAAAGATAGAAATGTCTAAACTTGAAAGATTTTTCAATAAGAAAATAGATATTTACAACAAAAAAAAAGTTTAAAAAGGAAGAATTAAAATAATGTAAAAAATATGAAACTTTGAAAATAGGAAGAACGAAGAAAAATTGACAAAAACAAAGAAATTTAAAAAAAAAATTTATATACATATGAGACATTTTTTGCAAAGTATATTTTTAAAAAAAGATAAATGAATAAAAAGCTTATATGTATATTTTACAATATTTACATACAAAAGTCAAATTGTCATAATATAATTGGTCATATTGTAGTCATAATTTAGTTTAAATACATGCCATAGTATTGGTTTAAAGATATATGGTCATATAATATGTTGTGTCATGTAGATAGAGAAATAAGATTTGATGGTGTCTTAAAAACAATAAGTTTTCATGTATAAGGTTATAATTCTCTAAATTTTCATAATGGATGTAGAATATACGTGGATATTAGGACAAGGAAAAAATGTCGTCAATTACGGTAACTATTTCTTTGGTCATTTATTGGTCAGTTTGTTCATACAGTATGAAAGGTGGGGACGGGTTAAGGGGATGGAGAGGAAAGATTTTTATTTTAGCCCGCTACAAGATTAATTTATCAGAGTCCATGATAATCTGGTATAAGATCCAAGTAATAATAAATCCATTTTTTATTATTTAATTTACATATATTTAATGTGGAATTTAAAAACAAATAACTTACAACGAATTTATAGAAAAATTTAGATCCTATTTGAAATCTATTGTATATATGATTTTATTCATACTTAAAAAGATTTCATAATAATAGGATTCAAAATTGACAATAGATTATTTATCAAAAACATTTTTCTTAATGAATGTCAGTAATTTTTTCTCTCTTTTACTCTCTCAACAATTTTTATAATTAAGGGGAGGGGGGGGGGAGTAACCCCAATAAATTTTATTGAACTATTCATAGATTCATGTGAATATGAAAGCTTCATTGAGTCTATTGTTTCATAACAAACAAAATTGTTTACAAGATTCTTAAAATAAAGAGCATTAAATTCGTATTTTTAGAAAGCGTAGCAACCTTTAAATTAGGCGGGGTCTGTCTGTCCATGTGAGGAAGTTAAGATAACATATTAGCTAATATCAAATTGAAATGGCTGCCATATTGAATAGGCAGCTGGAATTTTGTCAATATTTGATATTAGTCTGCCTATGCTTTTTATGGATATAAGCGTCTTTGGAACACGATAAAGTAGTATGATGTCTGTTAGTTTGTAATTAATTACTAAAATATTTGATTATTCTTTCTATTTGTATTTAGAGAAGTATATGTAGAAGATTTAATATTTGTCTTATTCTACATAATCAAACAAATCAAATCTCATCTCAAATTCAAAATTGTTTATTTATTCTTTATAATGTATTAATCTATTCTTCTGTTTATTCTTTTCCAATATATGCTTTTCATTTACATATAATATTAATGGATTTGTTGCATTTTAACTTAGGTAGCGCAGCAATAAGAAACCAATAACCTTCAATAATAAATCAATCAGACAAAGAACATAATTATGGAGTAGCAATGTCATTTTAAAAATGTGTTTATTTATCATTTCTTTGTCAAAGAGATAGTTTAAATAAGAATGTATGTTTAAGCTTTAGTTAAAATCTCATAAAAATTCAAGATTTTGAGTAAAACTTGTGTAGATTCTAAAGGTCAAAGTCATAAAAATATGAATAATATAGAAAAGGTCGTCTTTTGCTTGGTGTCAGGTTTTTGTGCACACAAACACACTCATACACACACACACCACACACACACAGATAGGCGTAGTATCTCTACAGCAATAATGCATATAAAAGCTGCGGTGGTCCATAAACTTTTCAATTAATGGTATAACATTAGAATTTTAGTCTAACCAAGACTGCAACTCTGTAGTCATGCTGTAAAATAATAATGACTCTAAATCCCAACCCAACTCAGCTTCATCAAAGAATTTGCAAGGGCTCGCGAAATTATTCGCAAAACAAAGAAGAGGGATGGAAAAACAGGGGAGGGATATGAAAAGGGGGTTTAAAAATTTGCATAGCACTGTTGCACAAAAAAGATTCCATACAGGTCAGATTTTAAAATATGTATTTGTTTTTAATGTTTTAAAAACTGTATCCTTTAAAAGTTATATCTATTCAATAACTTATAAATTCTATCTATCCTACTCTTTAGTTTTGTTGAAGTCCTAAAAGTTACCAAAATAATTTGGTAGTCAAGTCATAGTTTTAAAGTAAATATATAATATTTAGTATTACCCAAAATTAGGGATAGATATTATTTCAAAAAGCTTAAATTCTTTTTTAAAGGAAAAAAAATGTGCAAAATATCTATCCCTATAGCATACCTAAACAAGCAAACAAAACATATGCAAAAAAAAAAAACAAAGAAATCTAAAAATCATTGTAATAGTAAGAAGGGAATTTAATGTATATTATGATCAATGTTTTTTTACCATTTAAAATGATGAGTTTCAGCTTAAGAATGGACGGGGGTAAAATTATAAAGGACATAACTTTTTTTTCAGTTTCCAGTACAAAAGAAAATAATAAAATGTGTGTTTGTATGTTTTGTTTGCCTGTGTGCATGTACTGTGCACAGAAGAGTTACTAGAAAATTCTAGCGTGCACAACCATGCGCGCAAAAGTGTTCATATAAGCTTGCATAAACTTTAGAAATGCAAATTTGCAATTTTCATTAGGTATAAAGGTTCAAAATCTTTATTTCAGTCAATAATTTTTTGAAATTTAAGAATTATTGCCCAACTTAATAAACACTTTGAGCGCTCACCATAAACCAAAGAAGAAGAAGGTAGATATAAAAAATGCTTATGTGCATATATACATAATATACTAAGGAGATAAAGATAATATATATCAAATATATATATGCGCACACAAAGCACAAGTTTCTAGCACACAATAAAGCCAGTTTTTTTCGCCTTTATGTTGAACTACATATACATACACACCAACAACTGCACACACACACACAGCTAGCACAGGCTGTGCAGTGTAATCTGCAAACCACCCTAACTCACCCCGCCCCCAACCCACCCTCAACAACCGCCAGCAAAAAAAGAAAATGCGAAAGGTTGTCCAAGGAGTGGGGGAGGGGGTGGGGTAATTTAGGTTGCAAAGGATAAAGGCGAAAGTTGTGGCAGAATTACGTGCACAATTTTTATTGTTCTTTCTACTACATAATACAGTTGGGGATTTCAAAAAGACTGAGTATAAAAAAAATAAGTTACATGTAAAAATTTGGAATCCCCATAATGAAAAATGCCAGAACAATAACTAAAATATATAATAATAATAAAGAAAGAAAGATAGTTGGTAGAGAGAAGAAGAAGATGAATAGGAAAAGTAGATTTTGAAAGCACCGTAAACCATTTTTTCCATGGAACTTTTATAGAATAGGGACATTTATCATACACAATAATGCACAATTTTAGAAAAATTGTGCCCAATTATTATCAAAGTTTGATAGAAATTATTTTGTCAGAAAACTTAGATTTGGGTGTACTAAGGTTTATATTAATTAAACTTAAACTAAAAGAAACAGAGTTCTAGAGAAAAATAAGAAATACAGTTAACACTTGAGCTCAGCATGAACAAGCAAAATTTGCGCATATTTCTCAGAATTTCTGGTCTCAGGAAAAGGGAATATAAGAATATAAAACCAAAGTCTTTGTAAGCAATAAGCTTTTCTATTATAATTGAGTTTAAAATGAATATTGGAATAAAACCAAAAATATCTTCAAGCTGAATCTTTTAATCCTCAACTCTTATTCCCTATTAATTATTTTAATTCCCATAAAAAAATACCAAGCTCTTTTTTGATGTTTACATGAAATGTTTTGATGACGTCATAAAAATGGATAGGTCCAGTCAAGTTTCACAAGGTTACACAGATATATCAATGCACTTCTTGTTTACTTGCCGCTGGATTTTTGTATATCGCAACAGAAATAAACCAAAATAAGACTTATTTATAACATTTTATTTTTATCAATAATATTTTTCTGAGATCATTGTATTTGTATACGCAAAAGAAGTTTTGAGCTAAATTTAAACTGTTATCTTTTCATGGATAAAAAAAATCATGTTCATATGCGCAACTGTTAGCTGAGATATCTCTTTTCTAAAATGAAAGGAAACTTTGAATATAAACCTTAGCACACCAAAATCTTAGAAAATGTTAAAATGAAATGGAAATTGATAAATATATGATGGTAATATGTACACTATACATACACACACACTCTTAATTTTCATTAATTGACAAGATGGAAGATATTGCAATGTTTACATGAGGAATACATTAAAATTCAACTTTAAATTACAAAGATAGATAGATATATCAAATATATATCCTTAACCTTATTATTTTAATTATTTTCATGTTTTCATGATATTATGATTAAAGAATTGAAATATTATTTATAATGTTTGTCTAAGAAAGTTATTACTGCAGAGTTGAACAGAGACAATCATGGTCAAAAACATCAAAATTACAAAAAATATTATTTCATATATTGAAATTTATCATTAAATTGGAGTATAGTTACTTCTTAAAAGTTTAATTAAATCTGAGTCTACCATGTCAAATAGTTTTTTTCCCCTAGAAAATTTGTCCCTATGTTTGTCAAGAAGGTAACCTGTAACTTCTAGGCAATGATAGTGTAATATAACACCATAGAAAAATACATTTTTCGCAATTTAATAAGCAATATAAAAGTGACTGCGGATCTATTAAAGTCAGAAAGCTGGATAATATAAAGAAGGGTTATAGTTCAGAAAGGGGAATGGGTGGTATGACATTTTTTATGGTGCTAATATTTTTGTCAAGTTTGACCTTTTTTATGCTTTTTATTGCTTTACTTAAATTTAAGGTATATAACTTTAATTTTGGTATGAATAAACTTTAAAGAAAATATTTAAAACTATTTTTAAAGATATTTTTTAATAACAAAATTATTTTATTTTTTGATGATAGTGCCATAAAAAAATAAATTGACATAAATCTATGACTTCCAAACATAAAATTCATGATAAGGTTAAAGTTTAAGGTGGGGGGGGGGGGGGGGGGGGGGGGGGGGGGGGGGGGGGGGGGGGGGGGGGGGGGGGGGGGGGGGGGGGGG
>LS056844.1:0-11663 GCA_900241095.1 Acartia tonsa
GCTGGATATAATACGATGCTAGACATAGTTTTTTCGTATGGATGAGTACCGGTTCCTATCCACCGGATTCGAATGAAAAAGAGAAAAAAACATTTTGTTTCTTTATAAATTGTATGGTAGCTCCACTCTAAAAATTATAGTCTTACCGTACGTCCGTATTTAACAATCTAGATTCTTTTAATCAGCTTATAAATTAAGCTTGCAGCCCTACTTTTGGACTTTACAGTCCTCTAATTTTTTTAAAAGCTTTCCCAGAATAATGATGAAATCTATACAGTTTTTTCAACATATGGGCAGTTAATTGTCCGTTGAAACTCTGATACATAGAAAAAAAAACAAGGACTATTTGGTTAACAAGAAGTGCAGCAATTTCTAACTTAAATTAGATTAGAAATATAACACTCAAAGCATGCTTATAAGATGTAATTTATAAAGCAGAGCTTATTGAATCCTATTACAAAGACGTCCAAGCCTTTAGCTTTTGGGTTGTATGGGTCTAATTGAGGGTTTTAAAAGTTTTATACTAACAAAAGTTATATAAGCAAAATTACTTAATTTTTTCAAAATGCTTATGCTTTGAAATAAAACACTCAATGGATTTTTTAATAGAATGTTTATAAATGGATTTTTTTGAATGAATGCGTATAAGTAGCGGAGCTTCTCTATAACTAGGATTTCGTAGTACGTCAGTCAGTCAGTTTTTTTAAAAAGATTATGTCTACTTTGTTTTAAAAGTATATTCATATATCATAAAACCAATCACTTTATCAATGATTTTTAATTGAAAGATTTCGTGATTTTTATTAATGAAAAATTTTAATTTAAGCTTTAATTATTCCTTTTTTTAGTGGGAACACTAAAGGTGCATGATACCCTAAAATACAAGTATCATTCTGATACAAATGCAATTTAAACAGTTTATGTCGACTGTATTACATTTAATAAAAGTGTCCACAGTTGCCATATTAACGTTGAAAGCATTATGACAATATACTTTTATTGATATAAAAACTACAAACAATTCGAAAGGGTATTGACGATTGGTAAAAAAAAATTGAGTAAAGTTGTAGTTTTTTCATCCGGCAAATAATAGTTATTTCTTGCATCGTATTATAAACGGCCCCGAGGTGCCGAAGGCACCGGCTAAAAAAACTGGTTTTAATCTTATGATTGTACATTTTATATTCGTAGAAAGCTGGATATAATACGATGCTAGACATAGTTTTTTCGTATGGATGAGAACCGGTTCCTATCCACCGGATTCGAATGAATACGAAAAATATTCTTTCCATTCATATATTTTTGTCAGGATTATAATTTTAATTCATATTACAAAACCTATTCTATAATTCTATAACCAGGGAGGAATGGGACATTGTGCCGATTATTATACTACTAATAACGTTTTCTTATTCGTTGGCTCATCAACTTTCAACCAATAATTGTAATAATTTTGTGTATAATCATTAGGAATGTACATTAATTTATTGGCCATTGTCTTATTCCTATAGATACATGTATAAAATACTTACCTGTAATGTACCTTAAAATTTTCAATTTTTACTGTCGTCTTGTCCTTATTACCTTTTGGCTCTTCCTGCTTCTTTTCAACCTTTTTAACTTCCTCTTTCTTAGCCTCGCCCTCATATTTCTTTACTTCTTCTTTCTTGTCAGAGGGAGATGCTTTGGCAGCATCTTTAGATTCTTAAAAAGTTAAAAGTTAATAGGAGATTTTTCTAGTTAAATCTAACTTTATCTTTTAATTTTTTCAGACGGCAAGACAACATTATTTATACGTGATTAAAAAAAGTTATTGTGACTAAAAAAATTATTATTTATAAGTTTTTTTATAAAATAATATTCTAAACATAAAAACCCATACACAATCTTAACCTATGTTTTAAACCTATGTTAATTTCCCTTTTATATTAAATTTATTTTATTTACTATAGTTTTTAACAATAATTTAATCTTCCCCTCAATCTAAAAAGACTTTTTCTTGCCTGAATCTTGGGAGACGACACGATGTGCTACCATTGATGTGATAAAATTTGGATCTTTTGGCTGCTCAGCAGTTGCGGGTTTAGCCTCCTGGTTTCAAAGTAGTTTAAGGTAAAAACAAGGATGACAATATTCGTAAAGCAAAGCTCCGAATTCAGACTGCATGCCAAGTTTAAAATAGATTGGACTACGTTTTATAAATCGTTATGCCAAGGTTGAAATTTATAGGACATTTTAACATACCTAAGTAACGATAAGAGCTATCCATTACAGATAGACATATTTCTATCAACTGGAACGAACCGACCCTAGCTGAAGGAAAGCTTCACTTTAGATTTACAAAGTGACCCTATCATCACGATTTAAACTACTTTGCCTGTTTGGTTTCAACCTTAGGTTTCTCTTTCTTTTCAGCAACTTTTTCCTCGGTAGGTTTATCGGATGCTGCTGCAGCAGCTGGTTTATCAGCTCCGTTAGCAGCCACGGCAGCTGTCACACAATGGGCTACCAGGCTTGTGATGAAGTTAAAATCTGCTGAAACAAAAAAGAATAATTATTCCTATCAATAATAAGAAACCGTTTTATTAGCTAAGCTTCTTAAGATCTAGTATAAATATGTAATAACAATACTTTATTTGCTACCAGGGAGGAAGGGGACATTGGGCTTTTTCTACAAAAAAGTCTTTTAATAACGTTTTCTTATTATTTGGCTTTAACAACCTTAGGAACTTGGCTTGTTCATTTAGTTGACTGTTCAAACGTTTCAACCACTAATTGTAATTTATAGAATTGGTAATTCATTGTATTATGATTGGGGGTGGACGTCAATATTTCGGCCATTGTCTTATCCCTTTAGTTCCCTGATTTGCCACCCTGCGTTTTAGGGAAATATGCAAAACTATTTTTATGCTAATATGAAAATATGCGGAAATGAATGCACATCCAAAGAAAAAAATGAAAAGTATAGTTACATCATTCTAATTAATTAATTAAGTACTTTTTCTGTTAGCGAAGCTACTTTTTAAGACATTTAGTTTGGTCTATATGTCTGTCTATGGTTTACTAACACTTTGTTATAAACCCCATGTTGTTTTTTTCTTTTCTTTTTACCTAAAATTTCATTTTACTGTCTTTTTATTTTAATCTATGTATAACTATCTTCTTTTGCTTTCTGTATTTTCTTATTTTTCTCTTTACATGTTTTAAACTGACCTCTTTGATATTTCCATGGATAATGATATTTTGGTAAAGTTTAAGGGTCTGAATAATTTCAGTCAGTTGCGTGCAGAGGGCTTGGCTACAATTTTTTTTATAACACCACCTTAAATTTAAGGGGTGTGTGACTTTTCTACCCTGACAGCCCCATTAGCTGTTTTAGCGGGGTTCATAGAAGCAGCAAATGGTGCCTAATAAAAATGACGCCATATGACCAAATGATAGGCCAGTGTATATCTTACCCATTGGTCAATAACAATGCCTATTATGGTAATTTTTACTGTATGACGTTATTTTTTATTATGCACTATTTGGTGTTTCGGGTTTAGACTCTTGTCAAAGTGGGAGTAGGGGGGTTGACATCTTATTATATCTACCCTCTTAATTATGCGAGGCGGGGTGGGATGGATACGCCCCACTTCTGCACGCCTCTGATTCAGATGAGCTTTTATAAGGTACTATGATATCAAGGTAAGTTATTAAGTAAGGTATCATAAAACTACTTTCGTCTGGCAATACATAAAACATTTCTACATCATTGATTTATTAAGTATGCCTGTTAAAATATTGAGCTAGAAATGGATATCATCGTCCTTGTTTTATTCGATTCCAGGAAATTTATATGTTGCAATACAAACATTTTTTAGCTCAAGCATTTTTGGAATACTTTTTTTCTTTTTGCAATTTTTTTTGTATTTTTTTGCTTTTAGTTAGAAAGGTGTATCATTTATTCGAGTAAAACTATTTCTTTTTTTATTACTATTGTAATTTTTCTATCAATTCTTGAACAATCATACGATGTTTTAATTAAATTAAACGATTTCTTCATGCAACTTTCATTTAATATAATATGAAATCTCTAAAAATGTGTATATATTTTCCAAATAGGTTATTTTGTATTTAAATTTACAGTTTAGAATTCCAAAATTAAAAATACAAAATTTTACTCAAATACTTGGAATAGCCAAACAAATGAACATGTGAATTTTAGAGAAGATACACATTAGTAATAGGAATATTTATTCAAAATTTCAGACTTCTATCTTTGAGATTAAAAAATCCGCTAAAGAAATTTGATATCCTAGGGCATTATGTACGGACAATAAGACAGGGAAATGAATGTTTATTGATAAGGAGAATATCTAATACGGACAACAATGAAGTGAAGAGCAGCTTCGCTCCCAGAAAAAAGAATGATTGAGATTTTGCAGTAGACACACAGAAATAGAGAAGTTGTTTTCTAAAATAAAAAAAAAATAAAAAAATATCCCTAATCTTAATTACATTAATAATTAAAAAGTATATGATTCTTTTATGTTAGGATAGGTTAGGTAGAGGGGAGTGCCCTAGAAGTTGCAAGAGCTATTTAGAAGTTATTGATTGGTATTGTGGTGTTTTTCTCAAAGTGCGCGTAGCCTATAGTTCTTGAGAAAGAATCTTTGGGGAAAACCACTATTATTGATGAAATTGATAAGCCAAGCAAACAAACTTTTCTGTTTTAATATTGTATGAAAAGCGTTCCAAACCCTAGAAGTATTTTTTCTGCAAAATTTCAACTCATGTTTGAATTCTAGCGAAAAGTACTGTGTTGTTGCTGCGCGCAGGACATCCTCAACAATTTTATTCAGTGGTGTGCGCGAAGCGTCATGTAAACTATTACAATTCAACTTTTCAGATATAAGCTCCAAATGTATGCATGACCGTCAAAATATTTACTCACATTACAGAAGCAGTTTAAAGGGCCTATAGAAATGACGTCGTACAATACAAATGACCTATTATAGGTAAATTACATTTTAATAGACCAATGGTAGGCAATATACATTTTAATTAACCAATGATAGGCCAGTATGATGTCATTTTTCATATGCACTATAAGATGCTTCACAAGGCATCTTTTTTTAAAGAATGTCATAGCCAATGGTTTTAATTAAAGAAAATGAAAGATATATTAATTCATAATTGATGTTTTTAAAGAAAGGGGGAAGGTATGGTGGAATATTGTCTGTAATACGATGATATACTTAATTTTTCGAAACCGATTAATATCGGCTGGATTAGGAACGGTTCTCATACTGGAAAAATTCTTACCTTTGCCTTCTGATGTTTTTTCTTCCATTTTTACGTCTGAAAAAGTTTATTTTTATATAAATTGGCCAAACCATTCTCAATAATTTATTAAACACTGTAGTATAGCTATTCAATAATTATTATCAGCTACGCCCCTAGAGATCTTTTTTATATATGGATAAATATTTAAAGTTCCTTGTTCAAATTGCTCTAAATGCAATTTATGACACATAAATTTTGCCCATGTATGCTTACACAACTTTATAGACTAGTTCATTAACACATATATGTATACTACTAAACATACTCTTATGTAGGCTATTTTATTAGTCAAAATCATACACAAATTTTTAAGATAGCTTAGAGTTTTAAAGTCTTATATACTCCTTTATATCTATGTAAGGCTATGGAAACCATGACTCCTTGGCAAGCCTTGGAAATTTTACCCAATGTTGCTGTATTTTTATGTTTATAATTGTCCCTTTTTATTATCTTAAGTATGCCACGTTATTTATTCAGGGTATACAACCTTCATGTCCATAGAAACGATACATTTTAGGCTCAGGCAACTAGTTTCTATATTTTATTTCGTTTTCCAGATTTTTGAAATTTGCAAGCTAACTATCTGTTGCAAATTATATGATCTGCGAACTATTAAAATTTACAAGGACAAAAATGTTATCTCCAGTGTAGCTTTGAAATCGATCAATATCCACTGGATTAGAACCGGTTTTAAGCCATACTGAAATATCATTCATCGTATAGTATTCTAGCCAGTTATCTACAATTATCAAATAAACGTCAATAAATCTTATAACTTTGCCTTTTAATATCCGTGGAAAGATGTCTATAATACGATGCACTAATAATAACGATTACAAAATATTAGGCTTGAAAGCAATACTCTTATACAGTATTATCACAGATAATTTTATTGCATATTCAGTAAATATTAGTTGCCAATACATTGCCACTTTAACAAGGACATCTATGTACATCGTAATACTAATAAAGCTTAAAGAAAGTCAAAATGAAAAGACTAGGTATAATATTCATTACATAAACTAGAATCTCAAAACAAATACATTGATAATGTAAGCTTTATTTTGGGTATGCCTTTAAATTTTATGTTGCAATTTGATTCTGCACGACTTTATGACGACGTCGATAAATCCAATTCCAAAAATGCCATTGGAACTTTAAAAGCATTTAGCAGTATTCTCCCCCAAAATTATTAGAAACTTTTACTCGACCTACAGGAAGGTTCAATGTGAAGGAGAAACACATAGGTTCAGTGGTTTGAGAGATCTTAGGCTACAGATTTATTGTTACTTTTTATTTATATAATATAATTATGAATATTATTTCATAAAATGTTTAAACATTACAAAGCTTACAATACAAGTTGATGGTCTATTTTTGTGTGAAATAGAGCCAAAGACAGGTATATGAAAGTTTTTATTTAAATCTAAAAATGAATATTAAAAATTTCATAGACTCAAAATGAAAAAAAAGAAAGTTTGAACGACCCTAAAGAATTAATTGGGCGCCGAATGATATTAAATTAATAAATGATAAATGATATTAAATCCATAAAAAAGACAATTTTTAATCTGTTCCCTGTTATAAAACTAGGATCCAACTCTCAAATAGTTACTTTTATTTAACCAAATATGCAGACATAATAGATATAATTTTCTAAAGATCTGATTTTCCATTGTACTAAATTTGACCCTTATAAAAATAAGTGAAAATTGTGCAACTTATTTTGCTCGCATGTTTTGTGTTTTTGGCAGATTTCATTCAAAACTGCAAGTTTTACTGTATGAAAATACTGCACAACTGGGGGATAAAAATTAAACATTAATATTTGAGGGGGGGGGGGAGTCATCCCTTTTCACTCACCCCCCCTTAAAACAATTGGTCTAACCACTGAATCGTTATTTATCGCATCGTATTATAGATAAGCTTTCTGCAGATATTAATATATAAAACTAAAAGATTAAAACCAGTTTTGTTAGATTCGAGGGGCCAAAGGCATGGACTGACAAACATGGTATCAATTTAAAGATTGGTATATTAGTAATCGTGTAAAATTGTCTGTAATCTATATGATTTTTCAGTATGGATGAGAAGCGGTTCTAATCCTGTGGATATTAATCGGCTTTGAAGACAAACCGGAAAATGTTTAAAGCTACTTTTTGTAGAAGCATTATACTTAATTTAAACTTAAATTTTTTGTTTGTTTTGTTGAAATTATCTTTTTTTACACACACAAAAGAAAATATTGACATTTTGTTTATTTTTCTTTACAGATCTTATTTTGGCAGGGAGGGAGGGGACATTGGGCTATTTATTACATCAGTCCCCGAAGTTTTATGATAAAGTTTTCTTATGCGTTGGCTTAACAATTTTGACTGGTTGGTTCATTAAGTCGAGTGTTTAATAGTTTTAGCCAATAATTTTAATATAAAGAAGGGGTAATTCGGTTTATCATAATTGGGGATGAACATAAATTTATCAGGCATTGTCTTATCCCTTTAGATCCCTGAATTTTGGTCAACTTCTTGTCACAAAATTACAACAAATACAAAGTTAACTTCAACTTTATTTTGCAACATCATTTTTTTGCACTAATCTATAATTCGCTATGTCTGTCAGTCCTTTAGTCAACAAGTTCGTAAAGCTGTAGGAAATGTGTTTTTTTCAGCTGCTCGTCAAGATAAACGGCTGATTTTTTGTGAAGTTTCTAAATTCTTATGAGCATCTAGTTTGTAATTTACTTTGTACGTCGGTAAGTCAGTCATGCAACAAAATAAAAATATTTAAAAAAAATACATGAGAAAGATTTCGTGGTATTTTCCTTCAATTTATTTCTATTCTTGATTATAAATCCATGATTTTTTTGTGTTTTGCTACGTATGGATGTTGTTATCCTTGTTTGAAAATACAATCATAATAACATTCATCTGAGCAAATTATGAATTATCCAAAAATATATATGCCAAGGATTTTACTTAAGTAAGTGTAAATTAATTATTTAATGCATAAAATAAAATTAAAGTAGCACCTTTACTGTTCTTACAGAAAAGAATTACAAAATTAATTTCAATTTCTTTTATATAATGCTTTTTGTGAAATTTCGTCAATTGTATTGCATCTTAAGAATACTTATACCATTTGGTTGTGATAGGTTCGAATCTTGGCCATAACTAAAGACGTTAAAAATGGTTCCTACTGCTGCTAAGTCAGGTGCGCGATATGAATAGTGAGAGTAGGGGGAATGACTTGGCCAAAAAATGGTGCAGCTCATTAACAAGCACATTTATTACAAAGGTCGTGCAATCATGTATATTAAAATTTGCGATTGAAACGTTTGAACCCAAAGTCCCCAAAGTTGCGAGCCAACGAATAAGAAAACGATATCATAAAACTTTGGGGACTAGTGTAATAAAAAACCCATTGTCCCCTCTCTCTCTCTCTGGTTCATTTCACATCTACTTGAAAAGTCGTCTCCTATTTAGGACATAATTGTGTAAATTAAGCGCGCATCATTAAAATCATTACTCACCTGTTTAATTTCTTTGATTAGTTCAAGGTTTCAACATTCAAATTTAGAATAATAGGAAATGTAAAAAAAAGTCACAAAAAAGACTTCAAAGCATAGTGGCAAAAAAGATATAACTAAATCGCTAAAAGCTGTTTTACAGTCTAAAAAACATTTATTTCTTTAACTATTGAAAAAAACAAAGCGTTTGATTATTGATTTAAAATCTAAACTCTGTAAGTTTTTTTCATATGTCCGATCATAACATCACAAGTATTTTGCCTTACCTAACTCTGTCTAAAATGCTAAAATAACAGACCTTTTAGACCTAAGATACTGAAACAGTTTCATTACAAGTCCAAGTAATAAGTTTTAAATTTCTTTAATTTTTTGTTGAAAACTAATGAAAATACTAAAAATATGAATATAAAAAACTAACTCCATTCAAAGTTTGGCCTATTTCTTTTTCCCTTTATTACTGAATTTCGTATAAAAACATTGGGGGAGAAAATTTGTCCTTGTTGGGTCAACAGTCTGTTTAAATGGTGTTTATTCACTTATGCTAATTTTCAAATCAAAAGAATCGCATATTATTACCGCAGAAATTGTTTTCTTTTTTAGAACTTATTTATCTAAGTTGAAAAGTTTTAATATTGGATTGAAAACTTTCCTTAATTTTTTCAAAGATATTTAACCTTATAAGTATTAGGAGAGGAGGAAATATTATAAGTGACAGGAATTTATTTTTGACTGTACAGGAATTTAACTGTACAGGTACACATAGTTTAATATACATTTAAAATTATCTTAATACAGCATGTTTACTTTTAATAGAGTAAAAGTATTTGCAAATTTTGACACCCGTTTAGCCTTGACTGAATGTAATTATAAAGTTGAATTTCATATATTTTTACGTGCTCAGGGTTTTACCTGGAGGTGTTATCCCTGACAGGGTGAACAAGAGGGGAGGGTAAGACTTCAAATTTTAATTTTAAGGGTAGGGGGAGGAGGTTTACACCCCCCTTCCGTACACTTAGGTCTGTAAATTTCTGTGCTATTTTACAGTTTAAGGCAACATAAAAAATGTTGAAGGAAATAAAAAATTTGTAGCACACAAAAATAACGTACAACTAACTTATATTACTCAAGGATTTCAGAAAATATTGATTAATTGTCCATTATCCTATCCCTGTATTCTGAAAATTAACTAAAAAAATTGACGTCGGTGTCGTCACTGTTCGAATAACAATCTATCATTTTCTTTGTAAAAACAAATATTTTTGTCCACAAAATGCTTGTTGATCACTCAAACCCCCTCCCTAGGTTTTATGAAAAAGGACGGAAGATTATTTACCTATGCTAAACACTCAGGGACTATAACTGCGTTGCCATAGCCTTGTGGTGCTAACCAATTCCTAACCTTACCTAACCAAAAGTAATAGCAATCAAACAAAAAACTACCTCTCCTCATAGGAAATAAAGGCGGACGGATGGGGGTATATTGCTCAGCAAGGCACTTTAAGAGAAAACACTACAACAATTCTTTTCTTTTCACAGAATGGGATTCATCTATTTTTTCTTTCTTAAAATTATCTCAAAATGTTTATTTTTATCGAGCTAAAAATATTCGAATCATGAAAAGAAAACGAAGTAGCGGATTTCGTCGCATTTTCTCAGTAGCTTTTCTCCTATTTCTAGCACCTGTGGGAAGGCTCTAACCCTGCGGGGCAACAATTAACATTTTTTTTACCTAACTTAAACTAACAAAAAAATTGGGATCATGTAAAGAAAACGAAGTAGCGTGTTTCGTCGTATTTTCACAGTAGCTTTTCATAGGTTAGGTTAGGTTAGATTGCCCCGCAGAGTTAGAGCTTTCCGCAGGGGCTAGAAATAGGAGAAAAGCTACTGCGAAAAAACGACGAAACCCGCTACTTCGTTTTATTTCCATAACCCAAAAAATGTAACAAATGATTTTATCGGTCAACTTTCAATCGCAGGATAATTGTCGATTAAACTTGATTGCAAATGAAAAATTTAAATAGAATATCAATCAAATATTTTTCTGACTAGTATAAATAAAATACACGACTCAAAGTTTAACAAGGATGACATACATTAGAAGCAAAGCACAAGAAAGTCATGGAATACAACAAGGAGATTTTAAAAGCGTTTGTTAAAATCAAGAATATAAATATAATGGAGAAAAAAATCACAATACCTTTCATCGCGGAACCTTTTACACATATTTTTATATTTTCTTTAATCGAAATTTCGGAGCATGATGAACAGACTGACGGACAAAGTAAATTACATATATCACATTACCCCATTAGCATTACGATCTAACTTACGGACGGACAGGCAAGGTGAATTATAGAGTAGCTTTGCTAGGGAAAAGTACATAAAACTTTAGTTTACTATAGTGCTCTAATTAAATTATAAGCAATATACGTTTATCCTTAAATTATTACACCAAAAGTACATTTAAGCAATTTTTAACAATTTTAATAGACAATATAAAGCTGTCTAAAAAAGTATAATATACATTATATACTCTTTTGAAGCTTAAGATGTCAAGAATTGCTGGTACAAATGGGCTGAACTTTTAGGGAAACCTTATATGTGTCTTGGGGAGGTTTTAGGCTATTTTTCTGATCTCTGCTTCCCTATCATCGCCTAGAGGCTAGGGGTGAAGCAACTAGTTATTTTATACTGGATAACAAAAATCACTGCAGTATATTTGCTAAACTCTGCTGGATGAAAAAAGTGACACTGATTGATTTTTCAGGTGTACTAAGTCTTATTCAATACTTGAAGCTCCTATGATAAT
>LS056845.1:0-11662 GCA_900241095.1 Acartia tonsa
AGGGGTCATTTTGTGTATTATCATTGTAGATGTACATCAATTGATTAGCCATTGTCTTATCCCTTTAGATCCAAGGTAACAATAGATATAACTAAAATAAGACCAACTTTTCATTTACAAATATACTCTATATGTAATGTTTTCTGCCAATCCAAAATTGTAAGTGCTGGTAAAATAAAAAAACAAGATGCACTGTGAGATTAGCATCCTTTTTTGTGTGTGTAGATTCTCAATATCATGAGGAATATTTAAGAAAAAATGCTTTAATTTACGTATGTTATTAAGTACTTTTAAAATTGCTGATTTTTTTCATAGACTTTCAAGTCTTTGCTGTTCTTCCCATTAACAGCATAAACCTTGTTAGTATGGACTAAATAGAACAATGGATATATTATTACTTGGAAGTTACACCAGATTTTCATGTTCTCTAATAAATTGAAACTTGCAGTGGGCTAAAATAACGATACCGCCCAATCCACCCCTTATCCCCGACTGGTTTAACAAATTGACCAACTTAAATTTACAACATTTTTTCCTCTGTCATAATATCCACGTATATTCTATATCCATTAACAGAACTCCCCAATGAAATTATCTAGTGAACAGTGGGGAAATTCAATGGCTTTGATTTACTCTGGAAATCAATGCTTTTTCTTACTCCGTGGGGATTGTTGCACAAAGTAAATAATGTAAAGAAAGTTTTTTTTTAAATTGGAAGATTTCTCACTTTCACTAGGTTGTGTGCGCCCCAAGCCAATAAAGTTATCCTAGGAATTACAACCTGTCTTTAATGCTGTTTTAGTTTTGAGGGTAATATTCTTGCTATTGTTAACCAACCATTAAAATAAAAGCAACAAACAGACAAACAACCATATGCCCCTCTAAATAAGTAGAAAATACAATTATAATTATATTTTCTCGTATTCTTTCGAAACTGATTAATATCCGGAGGATTAGAACCGGTTCTCATTCATACAAAAAAATATGTCTAGCATAGTGTTATATCCAGTGTTTTCTTTAAACATAAAAATGTACACTGGCTTTTAAAATTGTACATTCTATATCCGCTAAAAAGCTGTTCATAATACGATGCGAGAAATAACTATTATAAATTTTCTTATATTAAAATCGTTTTACTTTTTCAGAAATCCTTTGGAACTTGTAAGGAAGATGTAAAAATATTGTATTCAAGTAGTGAAGTCAATTTTCTTTATGCAATTGCATATAAGTGAGAAAAAAAGACTTAGATTCAATGTATTACTTGATCATAATTTTGCAACATTTTTTTCTAGCAACTTAATACAGGATCTGTTTTGCATTTCTGGATTTAGCATCAAGTGCTTTTAACTTTTATCTTATGACGTGGAAATCCATGTTATGAACAGATATTTGCATAAAAAGAATAAATATCAAGCAAAGTGTCAAAATGATTATGAATAAAGTAAGACCTTTAATCCACCTGAAGGAAAGTAACTACGATTGTCAAGCAACTGAAATTCTAAGAATGCACCGCAATTTTTTTTACTTTTAATTAGTCCGAGTAGACAAAACTCTCTTTCAGTAGGTTTGTTTACAAAAAAAAGATGACTAACATGGCATATTGTGTTGTTAAGTTGCCAACTATGAAATAATAGATATTTATCATATCATATTTGAGTTAGCATTCCGCGTATATTAAAATAAAAAAAATATAAGATAAAAACAGTTTTGTTATCCCTAAGGAGCTGAAGGATCTGGCTAACAAGACTGATGACCGGTTTTAATCCAGCGGATATTAATGTGTCTTGAAGCCATACTAGAAAATTAGTCTCCCATTTCGTTCGAGTTTCACTTTATTGTTAATCATTTTCTTAATTCTAAAGTGGAAAATATGAAGATTCTATGTAGGAAATAAAAGTTAGATAGTCACTTCCACCCACTTTTGCACATATTTAGATGCGTAAAAAAAACAACACTAAAACCGGTTATACGCCACAGCGGCTGCCTTGAATTATTGTAAGCTGTATATTTCATTTTTGTATACAATTTTGATTTTAATAAATTTTGGCAAAAATGTAAAATTTAGTTTTGCAACTGGAACTTTAGATAAAAGATGTGTGAAAAATATGCAGATCTTATGCACCACACCTCTTATCATGCAAAATAAAAACTTTTTTCAACACTTTCGGAGATGCCTTAATAATTTTAGGACAAATTGTTATTTTCTAAAAAGAATTTGTTAGAGCAAGAATAATAAAATTTGGTGGTTGAAAATTAAATTATTTAGGTTTCAATTAAGAACTTGTTTTATGAACATTTACTCTTTTAGAGAAATTAACTTCCTGTAATAAATTACATGGTCCAATACGAAGCTTCTTAGAAAATTTTAACCGTTTAAGATCTGTTAAGGTCATGCAAAAAACGACAATAACCATTCCATTAAATAAAAAAGGTTAAAAAGAATATTAGATCAGGGATCTAAAGAAACAAGACATTGACCGATAAATTGATGTATGATGATTCACAAAATTATTCTTTCTGTAGATTACAATTAGCGGTTGAAACGTCTAGACACTCAACTTAATAAACTAACCAAAAATTCAATAAAAGTCCCCAAAGTTGTTGAGCGAACGAATAAGAAAATGCTATCGGAAAACTTTGGAGACTATTGTAATAAACCGCCCAATGTCCTCTACCTCCCTGATATTAAATAATGTATTCTTTGTTACTGTTCATGTACCTTGAAAGTCAAAATTGTGAATATTTTACAATACTCTCCCATGAAATATAAACAGAGACGGAATTTTAACCATAATCTTCAAGCAAAAAATTCAAATAATATTTTAATAAAATTCCAAGAAAAGTCTAAATCCCATTTTTCAAATCTATGCACATGAGACTGTGTTTGTCATAATCTGCAAACTTTGGCAAATTTATCAAAATAATAGGCTTCATGCTTGCAAAATTTATCTAAATATACCAAAAAATTTAATTTATTTTGATTTATTCTCATAATAAATAAACTTATGTTAAATGTAAAGGACAATATAAAAGGCAGCACGGGGGGATAGGCAATCACAAGTAAATTTCATCTTCCTTTAGTGAAAAAGTACAAAATCCAAGGAAAAGACAATGGCCAATAAATTTATGTACATCCCCATTGATGGTACACAAAATTAATCCTTCTGTAGGGTTCAATTAGTGGTTGAAACGTCTGGACACTAAACTTAATGAACTAAACAGAATCAACATTCAATAAATATTCTTAAAGTTTTTAAGCCAACGAATAAGAAAACGTTATTATAAAACTTTGAATACTAGTATCATAAACAGCCATTTGTCCCCTTCCTTCCTGAGAAAATGCTCTAATGTCTATTTAATTTTGTCAAACTTAACCAAAATGAAATAGCTAAGGGTTTAATTTCATCCCTCTACAAATCAACAACTTCGAAACCAATTAATATCCGCTCTATTAGAACTGGTTTTCAGACATTCTGTAATATCATGTATAGCACCGTATTACAGACAATTTTCCACGAATACTAAAATAAAAGTCTTAAAATCAATACTAGTTTTGACCCCTCGGGGCTAATTAAACTGGTTTTAATATTTTTTTTAATTTTTCATTTTAACATCCGCGGAAAGCTGTCTATAATACAATGCGATAAATAACTATTATCAGACATACAGACGGATGAGCAGACATACTTTGTATTATAGATATTGAGAAAACAAGGATGACAACATCTATAAGTAGAGTAGCACAAAAAAAATTGAAAATCGGACCAAAAACCCCAAAGATATGGAGGAAAATTTGAAATAATATCTAGAAATAGCCAAAAACCTGCTAAAAACGGCCTGATCGCCATGGATGTTTTAAAGTTGATTATCCATAATAATGGTAACTTTAACAGGGAGGTTAAACGAATAGCAGCCGAGAAAATCACATTTTCCCCATAGCGTTACGGACTACCTGACGGACAGACAAAGTAAATTATAGAGTAGCTTCGCTACTAAAAAAAACTACACACCCGCTTAGCTGGGCAGCTAAGTATGAAAGTAGTTTTGTGTCTATCAGTATCTATATATGAGAAACCTAATAATCTATATTAGGTAGGAGAGGGAGAGAAAGCAGGAATAAGGTATAACCAACAAGGAAATTAAATCGTAAAATGATTTAGGGGGCAAAATACCGCAACGTTCATTAAATTGCATTTTTCAGCTGTCGTTCTGGGGCAAATATTTTTATTTTGCCATCGAGGAATCATAAAAAAAATAGCGGCATTTTCTAAATATTGTGCTTTATTTGTTGTATCTTCCCAAAAACAGGTCTTAATGGTGAAATAAGCTGAAATAATTAATTTGATTGTTGATAATACCTTATTCCTGGAGAGAAAGTGATACATCTATCACAAACTTGAGCTTTTTACTCTCTTTTCTCATATTTATTTACCTATTTAGCGTCTATATCTGTGTCTATATACCCACTTTTTTCAATATTTCTTTTTTTTATATTTGTTTGTTTATTTATTTTTGTCTGTTCTTTTTGGGAGTGTATATTAAATCATTAAGTTTTTTCCTTATTGTGTAACTAAAGCTTTCCGCTGATATTAAAATGAAAAAATATAATTGAAGGCCCGGTTACAAACTTGGTATTAATTTTATGATTTTTATTTAAATATTTTCGAAAAATTGTCTGTAATTTGATGCTTTACAAGATTTATAAGTATGGCTAATACACTGGATATTAATCAGTTTCAAAGCCATCTGGAAAATATATTATTTAGCCATCTAGAACTTAATTACCCATGTGTTTACATAATGACATTTTTATAATTTACCTAGTAAAAAGTTTTTTAAAGTATAAAAAATCTTTTTTTACTTTAAAATGAAAATAGATCTTTGTTAGTCTACTCACCTCTGAGTTAGAAGGCAATAGAGGCTAAGGGCGAAGCAAATAGAAGGCAGAAGAAACAATTGCAGCATTGTTGAATGTTAGATAAAAACTTTATGAAAAGAATATAATTTATGTTTTCTCTGTAGAAGATAATTCTGTCTCTTTTTAGATTTGTGACAAAATGTTGATTAGAGTGGGTTGTCCATCTCAACTAAGTTTCCCAAAAAAATTACTACATTTTTATCTTTACTAAATACTATTAAAAACCTTGTTATTCCCTGTAATAAAGTAACATGATCTGTGTGTCTGTCTGTCTACGTGTGTGTGTATCAAAGGATCTGGCTTACCGCAGGAACGATATGGTTCTCCTTTTCAACGTACCTTCTCATAGGTCCGGTTTACTATTTTTTGAGGGGGTACCGCTACCTTCCCAAGAGAAGTAACCTCTCGAAAAAATACAAATCCTTCCCCCTTAAAATATATTTTCAATATATTTTTTCTTTTTAAAACTAAAATAAGAAATGGGAGAGGTCAAGTCAAAGCTTCTCCAAAGTGTCACTAGAGGCCTCTACCTTATATATTTTGTCCAAAATTTCTTGGAAAAACAGAAGTTTTTGCAATTAAAACGGTCTTTTTAGGGTATCCAAAAAATGCTAAATTTAAAAAAAAATGGAGGTAATGGAAAACAACATTAGATGTCATGATGTAAGGAAGTCCAAATTTATAAATGTCAGCAACAGCATAAAAAAAATTATATGTTGGCAACCCTGCAGGCCATGCATTAGCATATCAATTACACATAACTGTATCATACAAAACTTTCTCATTCTTTGTCATTGATAAATAATGATTATCTTGTTGAGCAGAAGGGAAGGATTTATCACCATTGAACAGTCAGGGGGTTGAATCCAGTTTTATTGAAGCAGAATTATAATCTATGATTACGGTTTTGACCCTCTAAAAAAGGTAATGTATGATTCCATTTTCCTCTCTCTTGTTAATGATATCATCAAGGCCGATATGATTTTTAAAATCTAATTTTACATTTTGGCCTCTCTTGGTAATGGTAATGATCATTAAGGCTGATATGGTTTTTGTAATGTACCATTCCACTTTCAATTGAGGCGAAACTGGAATAGTAGTTTACAGTTTTAATATCGACATAATAGAAATCATACATACTAGTAAATGCATGAAATAATAAGTATAAATAAAAATTTCTTATGTAAATTGAGAAATAACTATTTTAAAAAGGAAATCAATGTTTATGCTGGTATGTAATTGTAAACATAAACGTACCTTCCAGTTTCGCCTCTATTAAAAGTTTAATGGTATATTTCAAAAATCATATCAACCATTATGATATCATTAACAAGAGAGGGGTTAATGTAATCATACATTGCCTTTTGTAGAGGGTAAAAACCGTAATCATAGATTATATTTCTACTTTTATAAAAATGATTTCACCCTCCTAACTGTTGAATGAAGTACACACTACCCAATATACCCAGCACCCAGTATATACAAACATCTAGACATAGCTGGATATATTTAGTTAAAGTGGCAGGCAAGACAGCTAGAAGGGGGGACATTGGCACACACTTATTGGCAGAGCAGATCAATTATGCTAATAAACTACAGATTTGTTATGAATATACTTGCTGCCTATATAATAATACAACAACAATCATGAATATAGTAGTTTCACATCATTAAGCATACAAACAAAATCACATCAGACTGGTATTTAATAAAAAGATATATAAAATATTTTATGAAAAACTAAAAGTCAAATAATTTTTTTAAAAATATTATTATTCAACCAGTCAAAAACATGACAGACCTAATCATATTTATGTGTATTACCATACATCAGAAAGTTGTACTTAAAAAGGATATTAATTGGTATGACAGGCAAATTCATGGTCTAATTTTGTACAGTATGTAATCTGTACAATTACATACATATAGAACCATCTTGAGTAATAAATAAGTTATTCTACATAATGCACAAAGCACAAAAGAATTTAAAATCAAATATTAATTAAACGTTTAGAAGCTGTAATTATGTGGCTTATTGACCGTGTACCTTTTTTTATTAGTTCTTGGACTACTAAGTCACCAGTATTGTTTGTTCAATTGTTAAATTACCAATTGCTCTATTTTTTTATTTCATGTTTATTATTTAACTTTAAAGGAAGTTTAATCAATGACATGAAATTGTTTTAAATTGTGTTTAAATGAACAGCAGAAATCAGCTTATAGTGGTTATTAAAAAAAATGACGTCACACAAAAGAAATAACCTATGATAGTACAGTATACATTTTACCATTAGTCAATTACAATGCATACTGGTCTATCATAGGTCATTTGTATTATATTACGTCATTTTTTAATTAGGCACTATATGCTGCTTTACAGCGGATAAAATTAAAGAAAAAGGTACCAGAAAAGAAAATAGCAAGAAATAGTTGAGATACTTGAGGTGCATCAATCTTGTAATTGCAGAAATAAATAGTTCCCCATGAGGAAATATTTACATTACAGATGTCAGTTAAGATTGAGAGGGTTAGCAAGGTGTGTTGTTAGGGCGGCATACAGTTGTAACATAATTACACTAAATATAAATAATTTATCTTAAATTACAAAATTTACTTAGGGTTTAGGGTAATTTAGAATAGATGAATTCTTAACTTATGCAAATAGAAATTGATTTTCTATTTTTATTAAAAGTCATAAATAAATGATAGAAATTTTATTAGAATTTTTGTTTTCAATTAGAAAGAAGCTACTTAGATCTTTACAAAAAAAATAATATGACTTGCATTGCCTGACCGATAGACCGACCGAAAAAAAACATTGCATAGACTGGATGCGCCTAGGTTTCTTCACAAAAAAAATCAGCTATAAATCACCTTTACCCTTAGCTGTACAGACAGATGAGGGTCTGAATGATAAAGTGATCAATGGAATAGCTTTGCTACTAGGAAGAAGAAAGAATTTAAAACCACCATTTAAAAATTAAAATTTAGGTAATTATTAATGGAGGAATAGTTAGTGGATTGTATTCCATTTTCTTACCAACAGGATAATCATAAAATAAAAGAGATCAAAAAGGAATGTGTCTTTCAAATCGATATATTATTAATTGAATGTTGCACCAGATTTTCATGTACTCTAATAAAGATACAATTGCAGCTTGCTAAAATAATGATACCCCACATCCAGTTCCTTTACCCCATTCCCTCCCCTCCTACTGGATGAAGGAACTGACCTGTAAATGAGGTCCATGTTAGCAACCTAAATTGAAGACAAATTTTCCCCTGACAATATATCCACGTATTTTCTATATCCATTATTTAAGAACATCATATTTAAGTTCTATAGTAGCTCTTTCTATGGCAAGAATATTAAAACTATAATTCTGAGGGAATGAGAGTGTGGTGAATAGATATTATCAAAATATCTTGGTATCAACAATCTCAAATCTTGCCAAGACACACACCACACACACACACACACAACTCCTCCTTGATAATTAATAAGATTGTGTTGTATAGAAAGTGGGAACATTGTTATATCTATTGTCCTGAGCTGGAGCACACAATATAATACCTTGAAATAGACATAGTATATCTAGATAGTCCAACTCATCCCATTTTTCGTCAAAATTAAAAAGGGAATTTTTGCAGACAGAACTGTTGTTATACACTAGATAATAGCGACGAAATTTGAGACGAATGTATAACTAACTTTATACTTGTTTTGTCATATGCTTTACATTATACGAGGAAAGATTTTTATCTAAAATATGCGACAATTTATGGCTGACTTATAATACGAACGAAATGGAAAAATTATGCCTTTTTGTAACAAAATGTGTACACAATTTCAACCAATAAGATCTCTTGTATGTTCCTTTTGTATTCTCCTATTGGCGGAATCAGACTGTATGTCTCTTGAGTAACTCTATTTACCTTGACAACAATACTCGACACAGGAGATAAATATTCTTCAGAGTGTCATCTGTTTCAATGCGGATATTTTTAGTAGCAACGCTACTCTATATTTCACTTTAAAATTTAGTCTCCTTTACTTTATTTAACTTCATTTCTATTCAATTATCTCAAGTTTCATATTGATTTTTTACTGGATTTTTAGAACTACAAATTAAATTTGGACCATAAAAAATTGACTCAGCATTCTGTATATATTTTTTTTCTTCATTTTATTGTATTTTTTGTAAGTAATCATCCTTGTTATGATAACAATGGTATTTATGTAAATATTTATTCCAGAATTTTGCCAAGTAACTATGTTTAGATTATTATGTCTTTTAATAATACTAATTAATATTAATTAAAAGGAACAAGTATTATTAATTAAAACTTTAGGGAAACTGCTTGAAAACTGCTAGATATTAATTTTAAATATTTTGCGTTTGAATTCAAAATGAAATTTAGATATACCTAACTCAAATGTAACAGGTATTTTAAACTAGCGATTTAAGCAAGAAATACATGCTATGATAATGCTATTCATGATTTTTCAGTATGGCTAAGAACTGGTTCTATTCCAGCGGATATTAATCGATACTGAAGGCATGCTGGAAAAGTTACTATTAATTCATAGATTATGCAAATCAATAATTGTTAAATGCTATTCTCAAGTCTAAGTGACATTAATTATTATATTAATTTTAACCAAAAAATTTGTCCAAAGTATAGGTCCCTCGGGGCTAAAAAAACTGGTTTTAATCCTATGATTTATCTTTGAAATATCCGCAAAAAGATGTCTATAATACGATGCGATAAATAACTATTATACCATAAGAAAATTAGTAAAAAATAGTTTAAAAGTTATTTGATTTTAAAACTATCAAATTTGATAATGGGAAAAATGTTTTAACATCATTATTTTTAAATAACTTTAAAAGTTTGATAAACTTTTACAAAGTTAAAATTCAATGTTTTATAATGCAATTAGGGTCATGGAACAAACAAAACTATTGAGAAAAAAAAACTAATGAAATTTAATGGATTTATTATTACTTGGATCTTACACCAGATTTTCATGTACTCTAATAAATTGAAACTTGTAGCTAGCTAAAATAACGAACACCCCCTATCCCCTCAACTTATTCTGGATAAACTACCTGAAATAAATGATGTCCTAGTTAGTTACCTACATTGAAGAAAAATTTTCTCCTGTCATAATATCCACTTTTATTCTATATCCATTTTTAATTTAAACTTCAATAACCCAGTTTACACTAAAAATTAAAAGGCTTTCTAGAATTTAAATTTCTTAAATAGTTATTTAATCAAAATAATAAATTTAATTTCTGTTACTTCTAACTGCCTCCTTTTAAAATTCTTTTCCAGTATCGCTTAAAAATCGATTAATATCTGCTGGATTTGAACCGGTTCTCAGCCATACTGAAAAGTCATGAATAGAATCCTTACAGACATTTTTCTACGAATATTAAAATAAAAGTCATGAAATCAATACCAGTTTTGTTAGCCCGGAACTTAGGCCCCACGGTGCTAACAAAACTGGTTTCAATCTTATCCGCTAAAAGCTGTCTATAACACGATGCAATAAATAACTATTCTCTCTCAATATAACTGTCCTGCTCTTTCTCTATATCCTTCTTTTCTATAGGATTATGTTGTCAGTACTATATTGTCCAAATTGAAGGGATGTTTGTTGACATTAGCTTTAGGGTATTATCTCACTGTGTTATCTCATGTTATCTCATGTATTGGTCACAATATACAATATATACATTTTACCAGTTGGCAGGTTAAATATATTTATATTCTCTTAAAAGGATAAAATTAAAGATCCTATTAATGGATGTTGAATATACATGGATATTATGACAGGGGAATTTAGGTTGCTATCATGGAACTTGTTTATTGGTCAGTTTGTTCATTGAGTAGGAGGGGAAGGGGATGGGGTAAAGGGTGTGGATGTGGTTATCGTTATTTTTGCCAGCCACAAGTTTCACTTAGTCTTCAAAATAGCTAATCATCATTAGATTAGATTTATTCTAATGAATTTTTAAAATTTTCTCTCAAAAAAATTTAAAATGGAAAGTTACGTATGAAGAAATACAAATTACATAGGTTTTTGTCTTTCCTTATCATGACCTATCCTGAAATGATAATTATCATGAAGAATATTTCAAATGAAGGAAAACTATTTTGTTTCCAACTTTTTCGCCAGTCAAAAATAATATTAAAGAGAAGCATTTTCAAATTGGCAACTTATGTTATTTTTTAGGATGTTATATACATTAAATACACACAGATATATATCAACAGATTTATTTTTAACAGTTAGTTAATTGAGTATACTGCTGGTAACTTGAGTGGAAATTCCTATTCTTATTGATCTAAGCTCTGTAAGAAAATATTAGTTTCGAGAACTATTGAGTTATGTATAAGTTTTAAAATAGATTTTTATAAAACTTTATTAAGTGCAAATAAGAATCAGTTAATGCACATTGTGCTTCCATAATCTATCCATATGATAAAGTAACAGGACGTCTATGTGTACTGGGAACATTTATAACTATTTTATGGGTATGGTACCACCACCACTCGAGGAGAATTCATCCCTAGAAAAAAATTACACTCCTCATAAGCAAAAGAAAAAAAACTTTTTCCCTTTTTCTTTTAAAACTAAAATTGAAAATGAGTTGTGTTAGGGGGGGGGGGGGGGGGGGGGGGGGGGGGGGGGGGGGGGGGGGGGGGGGGGGGGGGGGGGGGGGGGGGGGG
>LS056846.1:0-11660 GCA_900241095.1 Acartia tonsa
AAAAAGCTATCCGTTACGGACGGACGGACGGACGGACGGACGTACGGACGGACCGACCCTAATTATAGAAAAGCTTCGCTTTTAAAAATAAGATGATTTTTCAAAATACCAAACCTATTCTGGAATTACAGCTATAAGCTGTTTACTCTTGGTACTAAATATTTCTAATATAATCCGCAGTAATTTTGCCAACTTACCCCTCTCCAACCCCGCCCCCTTCACGCTTTTGTCTTTCCTATTTCCAGACAAACTCTGCTTCTCTTATACACAATGGTTCAATAGTAATTTTTTTAATGATTCTTAATATGTATACCAGCCAACAAAAGTACCAGGAGGGCTGATTTGAAACATACCTAATATTCTGGGACTTTTTTAGAATATACATTTTGATCTAATACACTATTACAAATTTTTAAAAAGGGTTTCATATTATAATGTGGGACAAAATTTAGGCATTTTCATCTGATTATTTTGATATATTAAGTTCTCATTTTGCATGATACTATTAGGTACCTAGTTTAGTCCCAATGTGCACTGTTAGAATTATGCATTATTTATTTTAGAAATAAATTTTTATTTGTTCTGATTCCACCTTATACTGTATATTATTAATAATAGTTTTTTTTTTTAATAAATATGCAATATTTTATATGTAGCTTTTTTAGGCATCTCAGGCCCACTGCGGTCTTTCTCATTTTATGTAGTTGTTATATTGGGCACCTTAGTCAAACTGTGCTCTTTTTAATATTATATGTTGGTTATTTTGTGAATCTTGGGCCAACTGTGCCCTGTTTTATATTTTTGTTGCTCATTTTGTGTATCTCAGTCCCACTGTGCTTTGTTTAATGTTATTTTTTGCTTATTTTCTTCATCTCAGACCCACTGTGCCCTGTTTAATATTATGTGTTACTTAATTTCTGCATCTTGGGCCCACTGTGCTCTTTTTAATATTATTTATTGGTTATTTTGTGCTTCTCGGTCCCACTGTTCTTTGTTTAATATTATTTGTTGCTTATTTGGGCAAATATTATTTGTGTTCAGTTTTTATATTTCTAGACAAAACTTGTTTGTTTTCTTAAAACTAATGTTGCAGATTTGCAGGGTTAAGACAATATACGATAAATTGATATTCACCTCATATTATGATAAACAAAATTACCTCTGTTGTATATTTGATTTATTATCTTATAATTTTAGACACTTCTAGTTTGGAATCAACAAATCAAATACTTAAAAGTACTAAAGTTTTAAACCAACAAATAAGATAACGTGGTTATGAAACTTTAGGTACTAGTTTAATTCACAGTAAATTATCTATGCATGTTTTAGGTTTTATTTTTTTTATAAGTGTAAGTTTAAATTTCTAGTATTGCAACAGAATTGTAAAAAAATATGAAGATGAAAACATATAAAATTACAAAATCTTAAAAGTTTATCTCAATATAAAAAGTATACACTAGGACTTTTTTGTGTTAGGATGAACTTACAGAAAACTTTAAAACGCCTGTATTTTGTCACTCAAGTCAAGAAAACCACCACCCTTCCCCGTTAAACTTAACTTATCAAAGAATTGACAATTTAAGGAGAAAATTTAAGTAGTTAGAGTCTTGTTCACGCAGCATCATCCAAGATACGTTAAAAAAAGTGCCTACTGCTACTTAGCAGCCATAATAAAGTCAGATAATTATACTTTTTGTACATATAACTACTAGTTTTATTTCTTTTGTTTTTAATAATGATTCAACCAGATATCATTAAAAGAAAAGTGTTATATTTTGCTTGGTATTAAGGCTCAAAATATCATCAATGAGTATATTATTCAAATTAGTTTATAAAACAACTTCTATAAGACTAAACTTTTTAAAGAGCATTATTACCAAAACATTTTGTATTCCTATACAAAAAAAAACAGAGCTGGATCTTTAAATCATTTTAGTGGTGAGCCATATTGGGGTGAGCCAACTTTCCACCAATGAGAGCACAGCATTTTATGAAATGCCGCGCTGTGATTGGCTGAAATTCGGCTCACTCCGATCTGGCTCACCACTAAAATGATTTAAAGATCCAGCTCTGGTATCTAACCCGGTATGTTTGAAAGAAGAATGCATTGGCCTTAAAGCAGATTAACCTATTTGCAACATATATAGAATAGCATGGTATTAGTTAAAAAGAAATCTAAAAGAAGGTACCACAAAGAAAACTTGTAATAAAAACTTTTTGTCCCGTATTTTTATTGGCTGGTTGTTTGATGGGTGTTACAACTTACCAATATTACTGCCATAGTTGGGTTGTGTAATAAAGTTGACCCAAACATTGGTTTATGGGAGCAATCAAAAGATTTTCTAAATGTTAGGTTATAAGGTTATCATTTTCTTGAATCTTAACAATAAACTTCGTGTAATATGATTTGTAATTAATATTTTTATGATTAATTATCCCCCATCTTTGAAAATATTATGCCATGAGAAAATAATATACTTGTAGATAGGGGTTGCTTGGGCAATAGGGAAATATGAGGGGTGGCATATCATAAGCAAAAACGAGGGTTTAGAATGGTTACGGCCACTTCATTTTAAGGCAACCAAAAACAATCAAATACTTTTTATGGTCTTCTTTTTATAGTGGGAGTGGGAGGGGGGGGGGTGGCTTTTCATTCCCATAAGTAGATTTTCAGTTTCATTTTAGGGGAGTTTTATAATCAATAAGAGCTTATTATCTACTTACCATAATCGAGATAGTTTTCAATTATTTTCTATTAAGGCAACAATTTAATGGTTATAATTTTATAAATTTGCAATTTAAGGCACTTTAAAGCTTAAAATGTATGAAAATTATGAAGAATAGATAGACATATCGATAGACAGATAGATAGACAGATAGATAGACAGATAGATAGACAGATAGATAGACAGATAGATAGACATATAGATAGACAGATAGATAGATAGATAGATAGATTGATATAAAGGTTTTTAAGAAAAAAAACAGGGATCTAAAGGGATAAATAAGACAATGGCCAATATACATTTATACAACTCCCCAATGATAACTCCACAAGATAACATACTATACCTCCCAACTGGTAAAGTCTATAGAGAGGGATAACTAAGTTTTATAATAACTTTTCCTTATTTGTCAGCTTTACTACTTTGGTGACCTCAGTGAATTTTTATTGGTTCGTTCATTAATTTGAGTGTTCAAACGTTTTAACCACTAATTTCAATCTAAAGAAAGGGAAATTTGTGTTTCATCATCGGGGATGTACATGATTTATCAGCCATTGTCTTATCCCTTTAGATTCCTGGGTAAAGTGTATTCCAATAACGTGGAATATGTAATTATAGTTATTATCACTCCTTATAATAATTACAATCTTAAAAATAAAATTATCATTATAAAGCTTATAATGAGAAACACAGGGACGAATATGTGCAAGAATATCATAGCTTTAAAATATACTAAAATCTTACTATGATTCAATGTTAGTCACCAAAAGAAGAGAAGGGGAGTTTTATTTAGAGATCTAAACGGATAAGACAATGGCCGATAAATTGATGTACATCGCCAGTAATGATACACAAAATTATCCCTTTTCGTAGAATACAATTAGTGGTTGAAACGTTTGAACAATTAACTTAATGAACCAACCTATCAAAATTCAATTACGGGGAGAAAATAGGTACGGGGAGAAAGTCAATCAAAAATCAGCCACGTGACGTCATAAAAATGAGGGATTATTTTCTTTCCCACTTCTCCTCTCATCTCCCTCATTTTTATGACGTCACGTGTCTGATTTTTGGGTGATTTTCTCCCCGTACGAAAATAGAAACTAAATGAAGTTAAAATAACAATAAGCAATGACGTAAAGTAAAACATGCTCTTCTTGAAGAGTAGATCCGCTAAAATAAAAAAAATGTTTAGATAAAAAAAAAACAAGGAAGAGACAATAATAATTGACATAATTTTAACAGGAAATGACTTTAACCTTAAGTAAGGCCCACACATACTTAAACAAGAACACTCACATCCATTGTAATTATATATTTGAATTAGAATATATAGGTTAAAATAAAATATCGTAGCCTAATATAAAAAGTAGGATGTATGTTTGTATATATGTTATTTTATAAGTCTGTATGAGGGATAATATCTCGATAACCAATATGATGAATTAGTTTTTCTTTTCGGGGAACCTTCATATAGGTGTTTTTTTGTTTGTGCATATTTTGAGTGAAGGTGAAGTAACCCTAACAAGCTAAATGTTAAATGGTCATGAATAAATTACAACCCCCCGGGCCCCCCCCTCCCCTAGAAAAAAAAACAAATCAATGAATTAAGCTGTTTATGTATTAAAGTAAAAGAATTGAGAAGGCATGACTCATGAGCTATATGCGACTCTTTATTCAAGGCAGGTACCCTGTCCCGATTTTTGTATTGGGTCTTTGAAGAGAAAAAAAAATAAAATCGGCGGAAACAGCCGAGTCCCTACAAAAGAACAGAAAGCAATTTACTATCAGACAAAAGAAATAGTTTTTGGATTATTCATCCATATTTATACATTTATTGTTGATGTTAAAACCTTAATAATATGTCTTGTAGACTAGGGAAAGTCTTCATAGTAAAATAAAAAATTCAAATTCTAAACTGCTACTCAAATTAATTTAGAATTTGTTCTTTTCTACAATTCAAACAAACAGAGCATTCTTCAAATGGATTAAATATATTTCTTTAATCGAAACTTATCTATAATTAGATAGTGTTATACACAGAAAAACACAAAGACGGCAACGATAGAACGGATTAGGTTTTTTAAAAAATTACTTATTAAATATTCTATAGAACACAATCTGCGTGTATAAAAACATAAATATGTACCACTAGAAATATATATATTAAGTTCAAACTTATAACAATAGAACGGGAGCAATTTTATTTAATTTTTATACCTTTTGTTTCTTAATTATCTAATTTCTTACTGTTTTCTAATTCTTTCTTTGAAAACTCTCAATACAGTACAAAAATTAGTACATTATTTTAATGAAGAATGTAAATTTTTTTATTTTAAGCAAATAGAGATAATCTAGAGACATATTGTCTCAATCGGCCAATAGGAGAATAGTGACGAAACATAGATTCGAACATGTTACAGATTTGAGTGTGTAAGGGCATATTTTTTTTCATTTCGAACGCATTATGAGTCGTGCAAAAATTTCTTCCCTCGTATAATGTGATACTTATGACAAAACATAATAAGTTAGTTATAGATTATTTGAATAAAGATAGATTTTAACTCAAAAAAACTCGCTAACCGCTGAACCGATATGGTTCTCCTTTACAGTAAAGCTTCGCATTGGTCCATGGAAGGTTATTAAGTTTATTGGGGGAGAGTTTCCCCTCCTTCCCACTAAAAAATTTAGCCCCCTCCCCCCCAAAAAAAGGAACGATACCGCTTACTAAATAATTAAAAAGACAAAAAAAATTCCTATTTAAAAGAGGAATCATTCCACTTTGTAATATATTCAAAACACTGCACTATAAAATTGACAAAAAAAATATAAAGCATTAAATGGATCAATGAGGCTTAACCGCAGATTTATCTAATAAACGCTTGATCATGGATCAACTCTAATTTTATCTGGGAGCTATGGATAGGTGAATGATTGAAAAATTTATTATAGCATCTATAATCATTCTCATATATTCAGCGAATATTGTAGATAATACCTAAAGAATTTAATCAATCGATTTACGTTAGGCATGTTTTAGGCTATTTTACGGTTGTTAGGACAACAAATCTTAAAAAGATTTTATGAAACAGCGTAAAGTGCCTCCAAAAAATGACGTCATACATTGAAATGACCAATGATAGGCCAGTATACATTGTAATTGACCAATGGTAAACTTCATACTGGCCTCTCATTGGTCATTTAACTGTTTGACGTCATTTTTTGAAGGCACTTTACACGCTGTTTCAAATTTTACCAAAAAGAGCTTTAAAATATCTTAAATATTAGGCTATTTACAACAAAAATCGTCAATTTATGAGGGATAAATTGACCATTTAGTTTGACGCTATTGTAGATGCACTATAAATATATTTGCTAAGGGGTATATGGGGTATTATATAATACGTTGCTCTGCTAATAATAATAATCATTATAAGTAGTAGCACTAAAGTATGTACATAGTAGCTGGTTGGATTAGAGACACTTCTTAACAAATTTGGATTTATTTAAATCATGTAGTAATATAAATTGAGTTGAGTATACTTGGTGGATAAAAACAAATATTAGAATTGAAAGCATTACATTTTGGTTGTCTGATGGGTGTTACTTTGAGTTGTACCTATGGTCCGAGGCAAGGATCCAAATGGATAAGACAATGACCAATAAATTTATACACATACCCAATGATAATATAAAAATTACCTCTTCTGTAGATTACAGTTTTTGGTTGAAACGTTTGAACACTCAACTTTGAGGAATAGTGTAATAAACAGCTCAATGACTCTTCCCTCCGTGGGTCCTATGTCTTTTTCTTTTTGATTTTAATAGTGGCTTCGCCCGTTGTTTATAATCTATCACAAATTGCGGAGCGTTAGGTTCAGTCGTTTACGAGACTTTACTAGACATTCAAACATATTTCCATTGATAGAAAACTGTTCCCTGTTCTGGAATGGCTAGTCAATATGAAATTATATCAATCATTTCTGGAGGCAAATTATTCTCAGCTAATTGGAAGCTACATAGATTCACACTTACAAAGTAATTAGAACTAAAGTTATAAAACATAAATATTTTTAATCATATAGAGTGCGGCTTTACATCTAGAAGGTTTTCCGTACGATCCCTAAGAATAATAGCATTCAAGTTTATAGCAATAAAGTCTTTGTGGTTCTTATGCTGTAATCAAATAAGGGGAGAATAGTGGTGAGGGAAGAGGGGGGGTGGTCATGATTTATTTTCTTGCCTAACATTATACTAAAAGCAAAATATGAAATAAAAAGCTTTTATAGATACCCATTGAAATTTGGTAAAAAATTATACAATTTTATTTCATCAACTTTGTACAGGATATTTCTTACAGCGGCGGTCACAGAAATATTATAACTTAATATACATTATTCATTATTACATTACACAAAATATTTTAATTTTATAATAATTTGATACTTCGTGCTTCTGTTTAATTAAAGTCGTCAGCTAGAAGCAATGTTCCTTAAGTTATAATAGGAGTTAGATAACTTTAAGAAAAGTCCTTTTAACCTAAACACAAGGACGATAACTTCATGGGTCTAAAGGGAAAAGACATTGGCCGATAGATTTATGTACATCCCCAATGATGATACACAAAAATACCCCTTCCTGAGATTGCAATTATTGGTTGAAATTGTTGGACATTTAACTTAAAGAACCAACTAATCAATATTCAGCCAAAGTCCCCAAAGGTGTTGAGCTAGCGACTATGAAAACAGAATTATAAAACTATGGGTACCAGTGTAATAAACAGCTCAATGGCCCTTCCTTCCTGCGATAACTTACAAACACAAAATTAAAAATTAATTGAAACTTTCACACAAAGTGCCTTTTGAGAACTAAAACCCCCCTCTTTCGAAAATTAGTTTATTTTTTCTTTTACCTTACCCCTGCATGGGAGTCCTAACCCAGCGGTGCAAACCTTCATTGCCATATAGTACCATAGTTATTGAACTATTCATTGAAATTAACGTTTTAGTTTATATGCTGACTTGAAATCCAATAGGAGCTAAAATCTTCTCATATAATACCAAAATAATCCCTTATTTCTCTAAAGGTTTTTTATGATAGTTCCAACATATTCCTGTTAACGGGACAAATTGTCTCAAAAATCAGCCATGTGACGTCATAAAAAGAAGGAATTATCCATCTCTTTTTTAGGGGTTTTCTTTCCAACTTCTCCTCTCATCTTCCTTATATTTGTGACGTCACATGGCTGATTTTTGAGACACTTTGTCCCGCAACATATTCTTGTTAACTTGTTGTATTTGTATTTGAGTTGAAATATAATATGTATATGTGTACTTACAAATGTCTTATTTACAACCAAATTAAGTCATGTCTAGGATTTGAACTGTTTGTTTAATTTATTTTGAAAAAGATCTATATATCAATTGATAAGATATACAAACTTTAAGATACTAATTGTTCAAAAATCTATATTATAATTAGATATTGAATCGAAGAATTAACCATTTTTTGGGAAATTATAATGGTTTTGTAAAAATAAGATAAACCCAACTTTTTCAATGAAATTTAAAATAATATAATATGATTTCTTCAGTACGGCAAAACCGATCAATATCTGCTGGATTAGAACCGGTTCTCCGCCATACTGATAAATCATGCATAGTATCGTATTACAGACAATTTTTTATGAATGTGAAAATAAGAATCAGAAAATTGGTTTTAATCATTTTAATAACAGCAGAAAGCTGTTTAAAATACAATGCTATAAATAACTAATACAAATAAATTTTGAAAGGTGCAAGGATTGAGTACATTAAACATGTTGATGAAAATCCAAATTTGGTAACTATCTGTTTTATTTACCCATATTCGACCTTATCATTCTAGTGTAGCTTATCAAGTTATCAACCTTCTCTATCTCTTAACTAAAGTCCAAACTCATTTGGTAGGAACAGTTGACTAATTTTTCTCTTCTTACAATAATTTAATTTCACAAAGGAGTATTAAAGGATAATACAATGGATGATAAATTTGTGTACTCCTTATATTATGATAAACAAAATTACCCTGCCATTATTGTTGGAAAAATTGGACACTGCTAATTGATGAAAAATTAAACGATGATCTTATGTAAGATATTATTAATAAATGGAAATTAAACCTCAGACATCTGTATTAGTTTCTAATAAAAAAAATAAAAAAATAGGTAGACTTTCAAGTTTAATAATAGAAATAATAATGACCTCACCTGACCTGATAACGAGCCACTCTAAACAGTGAAGAGGCTGGCTGAATATATATATTTAATTTTAGGGGGAAATCGCCAATCAGCTGGGGAGCTACCACCTTTACAGATTGCATAATTACATTTAATATAGATTAATATCGTTTTTCTTCAAAGCAGACAACGTAAAGTAAAAAAATGACGTCATACGATAAAATAACCAATGAGAGGCCAGTTTAAATTTTACCATTGGTCAATTACAGTGTATACTGGCCTCTCATTGGTCATTTTTTTTTGAATTACGTCATTTTTTGGTGCCACTTTACGCTGTCTCTTTTCAATGTATTCTAAATGTGAAGTCAGTAAGAATCAATTGTCATATTAAGAGAATAAAAAGTACACCCCCACCCAACTGTACTCTATCTCTTAGCTCAAGTCCAAACTTATTTATTAGTGAAGTAATTCTAATTACTTCAATGTCCTTACTTCCCATTTCAATCTTTCCATCTACAATTTCTTATGGGAAACAAGGAATTGGCAAATTTGCTAATAAAAAGTTAACTTAATTAAATATGTCATTAATCTACATAATAAAAAGTACAACAATTTCCCTTCGTCCGGATATATGAAGCTTAAGATCTCGCACCACTAAAACGGAGATGATTGTCATGTGTGAGGGGGGGGGGGAGGAGGTATAAATTTTTTAAAAATCTAAACAAATATTTCTAAGAGGATATTACCAGACGTTTTTATGACGTAAACATGACACTTTTCGTTTCTCCCACTAAAACGATTTTTTCTGGTTTATAGAAACTCATTTTGTTAAGAAGTCAACGGCGGTATGTCTCAACCACAGAGTCTTTCCAACCAAAGATGCAGTTGCCGACAATTTAACAATCCAAAGCAGCAGCTGAGTTGAAATATCAGCATGTTCGGACGCCAAGCAATGTTCCGAAGCAGATTAAATTGCCTAATAAAGAATAACGTCATACAATACAAATGACCAATGATAGGCCAGTATACATTTCAATATTGGTCAATTACAATAAAAACTTGTCTATCATTGGTCATTTTTATTGTATGACGTCATTTTTTTATTAGGCACTATAAGAGTCTATCAATGTTCTATTTACGTATCCTAGATAGAATATTTTGTAGCATATTTGCATGTTCCAACAACCTATGGAATAGTTTGTATATCGTATAAATACATCTAAATCTGTAAATTCTAATTATCAAGCTACATGCCTATCATATTCAGATACAGATAATTGTTACCTCAAATATTTGCGCAAAAATTTAAAGCAAAGTAGTTTTTAGGTGCTGTCTGTCCCTTAAATTGACTACCGAACACAGAACCCCCACGGGCCACCCCCCTGTTATTTTTAGAATAAATTGAATTTAAGGGGGAGGGAGTTCGTTTTTTGTTTAAGCTTGAGAGTAATCGCCCTTTAGATTAAGTATTAATTTCCTTTGAATACAAATTAAGCTGTGCTATCCTTAGTTTTCAAAAAATAATTTCCGACCCCTTATTTCAATTTATTTTAAAATTAGAGGGGTTGGGGTTCTTTGCTCGGCTTGGCACTTTGAGGGAAACTGCCCTTCAGATTAATTATTCCCTTCCTCGGTTTTATAGTACTTATCTTCGCGAGATTGTCTTAATCTTATAATTCTCATAAATAAATGAATACTTCACGATTTTAGTTGATGCCTAATTTCAAGTTCAATTAAATTGGTCTGGATTTTGAATAATAGCCTAGATAAGTTGAGCTTGAAATAGTTATTTTGCATCATATTATAGACAGCTTTCCTCGGATAATAAATTGAAAATTAAAATATTAAAACCAGTTTTGTTAGAATCAAAGGGGTCGAAGTCTCGGGCTAACAAAACTGGTGGTAAGTTTATGATTTTTATTTTAATATTCGTGTAAAATACATGATTTTTCAGAATGGGTCCAGCGAATTTTAATAGACGTATCTGCTAGTAAATTTAAATGGAATTTTAAAGATTTCTATTAAATGACAAGTTCAAAGCAACGCTTTTCTACATATAGGATTGGTTCATCGTTATGTCCGTAAAATAGACGAATCTAATTTGATGCCCGAATGTCTGATTCACTAAACTTCGCTTTTGTGGATGTTAGTATCCTTATTCCAGATATTTGAAAAGCTTTTTCATGGATGTTGGCATCCTTGTTTCAGGTTGAAAGAGCGCAGCAGAGAGTGCATAGGTATTGATTCCTAGATTTTTAAAATGATTAAATAACATTTAACCAATTGCATTCACCTTTTACATTGCTGCATTAACATAGATAAAAAATGACTTTGGAAATCCACAAAAAATGTAGGCAAAAAAATATTCTTAAAAGTAATACTTTTATAACTGAAAAGAATGCAATATTTTAGTATTGTAAGTAATAAGAAAGTGTTTATAATACAAACTGCAACGATGTCTGTCCGTCTGAAGCTAAAGATCTTGGTAACCGCTTAACCGATAGTGCTCTGTCAGGAAACATATCTATTTGACCTGTGATTGTGTGAATGTGTAAAGCCTTTTTATCTTCATATCCTAAATAACAGCCGATATGGACTGTCTGACGTACGGACGGACAAGATTTTCTGTACAGTTTTGCTTTATTTTCGCTAAAACTTGTGCCTGCACTCTTGTAAAATGCAGGACGTAATTGTGAAAATTGTAAATGAAAGTAGAA
>LS056847.1:0-11657 GCA_900241095.1 Acartia tonsa
AAAACCAAAAATGCAGAAAAATTAGAATTTTTATGCCTAAATAATTTTAAGTGGTTAAAATTTGAATTATCTTAATTTTCTTAACTGTAAAGTGTACTGAAATATATATTTTTTTTAATAGAATGTATATTTTTACATGATTTATAGGTTATAAATTGTTTCTTTTGGATTAAACAGTACTATGATTTATAATCTATAAATTTTAATTTATTAGAAAATTTTGAGAAAAAAGAGAGGGAGAGAAACTAGATAGATAGATAAATAGATAGATAGATAGAATAGATAGAGAGAGAGAAAAAAGTATTGCTTAAAGCGTGATTTAAAAAAAAACAAGAATTTTATAATCCTTTTTTATTTATCATATTTATTTTTCTTTTTTTAAAACTTACCTATCTCTTCGCTTAGGTAAAAAATTAGATGATCACCAATGGTGTGTGTGTGAGAGAGAGAGAAAGAGAGAGAGAGAGAGAGAAATAGAGAAATAAAATCTTCAATTTTGTGGTTAACCAAGATTCTCTTGTAATTCCTCTAGGTTGAATTGCTGTAAACCTTTATCTAAAATTATATGAACTAAGAACTTTAAAGTATGCTATCAAACGGCTAAACGTACGTTTTATGCCCAAACAGCCAATACTTAATAATTGACAGTTATCTCGCAGTTCATATAAATTCGCGAAAACGACTCTTTTTTATGTAAGTTTTCTGTATTATGCTGCTAACATTTTATCATATATTTTTTGATTTATCTGCCATTATAAAATATTTTTATAATTCACTTTCTCGTATGAACCAGTTCTCATCCATACGAAAAAACTATGCCTAGCATCGAATTATATCCAGTTTTCTTCGAATATAAAAATGTACATACAATCATAAGATTAAAATCAGTTTTTTAGCCCGTGCCTTCGGCATCTCGGGGCTTAAAAACTTGTTTTGATTTTATAATTGTACATTTTATATCCGTGGAAAGCTGTTTATATTACGATGTGAGAAATAACTATGAAATTATTTGGTAGATTTCAAAGTTGTATGAGACAAATCTTGAACCAAATACCAGAGTTACTTAAATAAAGCAAGTGTACCATTTAAATTAAAATTAGCGGTTGAAACGTTTGAACACTCAACTTAATGAAATATCCAATCAAAATTTACTAAAGTCCCCAAAGTTGTAAAGCTAACGAATAAGAAAAAGTTATTATAAAACTTTGGGGACTAGTGTAGTTAACAGCCCATTGTCCCCTCTCTCTCTCTCTCTGAATAAAACGACTATTTCTAATATTGGACCTTATCGTCCATGATTCCCCATTATGCTTGTGTTAAGTAACACTATTCAACAGCACAAAATTGTGTGTGTACACAGGAAATTGGGATGACAGGGTGTGTGTGTGTGTGTGTGTGTGTATGTGTGTGTGTTTGGGTGATCATGATCAAATTGACAGGACATACTTGGTGAAAGGTTTTATTACACAAAAGTTGTAAAAATCAATAATTACCAAATATTCATCAAAGTAAGAGACAGGGGGTGGGGTCGATTGACCATAAATATTTCTTTTACCAAAACTCGTTCTGACATTTGTTAGCTAAAAATGGATTGATTCACGAAAAGTAACATTCACCAATCTTGCTCTAATAATTTTAATTGTCCAAAAAGTAAATTCATTTTTATGGGGAAAAATTACTTAATGTCTAAACCCTTATTATTTAACCTTTTTTTTATTTTTTATTAGGTATTGCCATAAAATCTGTTTATTTTTCAACCTTATATATATTTACATGGATAATGGGTGTATCTTAACCCTGTGGGGGCTTTAAACGTTTTCAACTACAACCCCACCCACCAATAGTTACAGAATGTGTTCTACCGTTGTTTTGAACAAAAAAATATAAAGCATATAAAAATGTAATCATATACAGATTTTATAATAATAATTACAATTGTAAAGAATTTTTGTTGATTTAGTTAATGTTAAAAATTAGCAGTAATTTTGACTTTTAGGATTGACTTCCTTATATCTAATTTAAGTTTTTGTAATTTACATCATTTTTATCTTTTTTGTTTGTTCTTTTTCTATCCGGCTATATATCCACTTATCTATCCATTTATCTATCCATTTATCTATTCATTTATCTATCCATTTATCTTTCCATTTATCTATCCATTTATCTATCCATTTATTTATACATTTATCTATCCATTTATCTATCAATTTATCTATCCATTTATCTTTCCATTTATCTATCCATTTATCTATCCATTTATCCTTCCATTTATTTATCCATCCATTCATCCATGCATTTATCCATCGATTTATCCATTTATTTATCCATCCATTTATCCATCGATTTATCCATATATTTATCCTTCCATTTATCCATTCTTTTATCCATCTATTTATCCATCTATTTATCCATCCATTTATCCATCCATTTAACTATTTATTTATCTATTCATTTATCTCTCCATTAATCCATCCATTTATCCATCTATCCGATGCTTTATCTATTCATTTATCTATCCATTAATCCATCCATTTATCCATCTATCCGATGCTTTATCTATTCATTTATCTATTCATTTATCTATTCATTTATCTATCCATTAACCCATCCATTAATCTATCTATCAAATGCTTTATCTTTTTCCTCAAAACTCAGAACTCACACCTCTCAAATTGAACAAATTATATATTTTTTTGCAAATTTGAATTGAGTCAAAAACATGAATATGGAATTATATCATCGCATTAAATTCGCAAGTGTTAACATCCGCAAATTTTTTGGCTTTGATGGCAGGGAAAGGAGAATTGCTTTAAAAACTCTAGGTGAAGAACCATTGAAACCCTTGTTTCATTCGAATGGTACTTAGTTTTTAAGATTCAACATTTTTACCTTTATTAGAGTTTAGGAGGTCAGAAAATATCCTGGTTTCACGTTTTTTTTTATCAACTTCTCATCCAGGCCATGAATTCATCCCTCCCTCCCTCTATTTTTCGATTTTGATACTTACTAAAGAAACAAATGTTCGGGAATCACCAGCAAGGGAGTTTGGACTGTAAATTATATTGGTACCCAAAGTTTTATTACTGTAGATTATCTTATTCAAAAAATTTGGGTACTTCAATTGAATTTCGATTTTTTGTTTCAAAACTAGAAGTGTCCAAACCTTTCAACCGATAATTTAACCTATAGACGGGTCCTTTTGTTTGTTATCTTATTCATAATTTAGGATTTATTAGCAAGTTGTCATTTCCTTTAAGATTCCTAGGAATCATCCTAACCCTTCATCATGGCAAGTAGCTCCTATCATGGTTAAATTTATAAATACTTTTTTTATAATTTAATTTAATTTGTTTTTAGCTGTAAATAGAAATAGAAACACAAAAAAGTGGATTAATTAATATTTTTTAAATCCTCCAAAATGCAAAAATATTCTTTAGTTGAAAAAAATTTGAATAGGTCACTGAATCTAACTCTGTAATTAAACAAGGTAAAATCCAGATACACAGATAAATACACACAAAAATATATTTTCAATTTATATGACTATATGATCAACTAGCGGCTACTCCCCTAGAGGCCTCTAGGTGCACTTGAAGAGGGTGGAGTTGAATTGGATAATTTTAATTTTTTTTTGAGGGGGGGGGGAGGGATTTTTTAGGGGAGGAGGGTTGTACCCTCTCCTAAAATAGTTATAATCATTCCCTGGACCTATTTATAAGTAATACTGGGGATATGAATCAACTTACCCATCATTTTAATATATATTTGATTCCGAATAATGCATACATATATGTCTTGGTTTGGTTGTACTGATTACTTTTAAAAATGATTATCCCTCTTCCATATGTAGATGCATGGTCAACTGAATTTGAGTTGCTGATTATGTACATAGTTCCCTCGGTATTTCCTCATCCTATCTCAATATTTACTACTAGCTAAAAAAAGCTTTAAACTTATTCAAATTTAGATTTTTTTTAAGTTTGAAGCTTTTTTAGCTAGTAGTAAATATTGAGATAGAATGAGGAAACACCGAGGAAACTGTGTACACATTCGGCAACTCAAATTCAGCTGACCAGAAGCATATCAGTAGTAGAAATATGAATTATATGCTTAACCTTAGCTATGGCAGTACTAATTAGCAAAATACACTCTAAAAATGTCTTAAAATGACATTAAAATTTGAATAACTATGAAAACATTAAAACCATATATTAAGTTAACGTTTTTTTTTCAAACGCTTTGAAACTATAAAATATTTTTCTTTTAGAGATTCGGTAGGTATTTCTAATTTTTAGAGTGCACGTTTAAAAAAATAAATGTTTAAATCAATAGTTATTATTCTAGGGTAGCTAACGTTTTTTAGCTGATTTTTTCTCAAAAATTGATGGGACTTTATTATCGAATACAATGACTTTAGAATATACTTGGATATTATGACTGGGGAAAAACTTGTCGTCAATCTAGCTTGCTAACATATAAATAGTTAGGAGGGGATGGGGCTAAAGGATGGAAGGGGTTACACGTTATTTTAGCCTTTTGCGTGTTTTACTTTATTAGAGAACTTGGAAATCTGGTGTAAGATCCAAGATTCCTTTTATATTCTTGCCTTAGACAAAATTAAAATCAACTTGTCAAATTTGAATTTTAGTTATTATTAAGTTGTTAGATTGACTGACAAAAAGTTGGTGGTACCCTCCCCCAAAATAATAATAAACCTTCCCAGAACTTTTTAAAGAAGAACAATATCGGTTAACCGGTTTGTGAAATTCTACAAACAGACACACAGACATACATTCATCATGTTACTTTTATATAAGGATAGATAGATCAAACGATAAATAGGTAGGAAGATACTCAAAGATAGATAGATATCAACCATAAACAGATAGTGTATAAATCTATTAATGGGGTGTATAACCATTTTTATGGAAATATTGTTTAATCTTGATCTGACCCGAGGCGCTGTAGCTACTTTATACCATTGTTTTCAGTTTTTTTAGAATCTTGCTAAAAATTTAATAGCAAAAATATTCTAAAATCTATAAGTACAGTTTCTTACTTTGAGTAAAAATTTTATATTAATCTATTTCCACAAGTAAGAAGCTATTTTCACTATAGTTAAAGTTTTTAAAATGAAATATTATTACTTGGATCTTAAACCATATGTTGATGTTCTCTAATAAAGTGAAACTCGCAGTAGGTTAGTATATCGTTTCCCCCTGCCATCCCCTCACCTCATATTGGATGAACGAACTGTAATCAACAGCAGATCTATAGTTTAGATGTATATACAGATAACTACCTTCCCTCCTTTTTCAAAAACCTTTTTCGTCTGCTAGCAAATTGTTTTCTGCTACTTGGCGGTATTAATATTTCCGTTACTATTGGTTGATTTTCAAAGACCCAACTGAGAGTCGGCACATGGTCATTGCTATAGGGAAATACTCTTATTTAACCCTTTCTCCCTCTAGTGTTTTACTTTTATTTAAATATATTTCAAAACTTTTATTGGTTGTCATGTTCGAACACCATATTTCTTAATTTGTACTTCCTACTACTCGTCTGCTTTTAGAATCTACAGGGACTCAATGATAAGTCATGGAAAACATGTCTATTGTCCTATTGATCATTTGATGTTTAAAATATTAATCATTTAAACCACAAAAGGAAAGCATTTTTTTGAATTTTTTTTTCATTTACCTTTATCGGTATCCATGAAAATCTTTGATTTTTTTAGAACAATATACTATTCACATATTGGAATTGGGACACATATTATTAAAAAAAGATTTACATTAGATTTTAAGTTGTTTTAAATTTTATCTTTTTTTAAATTTTGCTCTCAATAAATAGCAAATAAATATTTGTAATCAAAATAAATGAGAAAAAAAATAATCAGGATTTTTTTAATTCTTCGGCATCTCGGGGCTAAAAAGCTGTTTTTTTATCTTGTAATTGTACTTTATATATCTGCGGAAAGCTGTTTATAATGCGATGCGAGGTATAATAACTATTATAATTATAAAATTGTTGCTTAATCCACAAATTTTCCTAAGAAAAGAAGAAATTTAAAATTACACAAGCCTAAGAAATTATTACAATGCAATTTGTTCCTCTAATTTCATCTCTTCGCCGCCATTTTGTTTCTAGTTTCCCGCCAATTTCTCTGGTTTGCGCCATTTTTTGTTGTGCATACGCGTATGTAGTACATTGCGGCTTTGTCAGAGATAAAGTAGTAAGACAATGAACTGAAAATACTTTTAGAAAAGTATTTTAGGGTATTTTTAACTATGCAGGTGTTTGAATGTTTAATTATTTTTTGTGAATTAAATTTGTGTATTAGAAGAAAATCGCCACAAAACTCTAAGTATTTAGATATTTTCTGAAGTTTTCATCAAATAAAAAAAAATAGTCAAATTATTATTAATTATTCACATACTTCAGAGATCTAGGTACAAAATCACTTTTATAAAAATTAATTAACACTTTAAAAACTAATTTACTTTTTGCTTTATTTCTGATTTGCTATTTTTTTAGCCTAGAATCCTATTGCGGAGGCTAATAAGTTTCTTGGAATGCGCATACATACACTCAAATATGACCTTTATATAGCGGGCCATCAACAGGAGCGTAGTTGCTTGTATCTAAAGGGATAAGACAATGACCAATAAATTGGTATAAATCATCAATGATGTTACACAAAATCACCCCTTCTGTAGATTACAATTCGTGGTTAAAACGTTTGAATACTCAACCTAAATAATCAACCAATCAAAATACAATAAAAGTCCCCAAAGTTGTTAAGCAAACGAATAACAAAACGCTATTATAAAACTTTTGGGGTTAGTGTAATAAAAAACCCATTCTCTCTGGCGTAATTGGCGTTAATAGAAAAATATCTCAGATATATGTTTGGTAATGAGAAATGTTAAAAAATTTAAAAATCTTTTTACAAAAATATGATTTATCTTTTTCTATATTATAATGTAATTAGTAACTTTAATTCAGAAATAAAACAGCATAAAACCATCTTGTGAAACTTGAAAGATGCACTAAAATTTAAAACCTAGAATAAACAGTGGTTTGAGATATCTTTGAGACAAACTAAAAGCTACTTTTTGATATAATAGGATAAATTATTTGTTATTTTAAGACCACTTTTTCTATGATCTAAAACTACTACATCTGTTTTGGAAAATGTTTATACAATATGAACAATATTTTATATAACAGCAAGTTAAAGATCAACTTAACGGCTAAACATATGTAATTGCTTTTGTTAGGATAGCTTATTAAAATTAAAAGGGGGCAGTAAATAGCCTAAAAACGTCCTAAGATTTATATATAAAATTTTTGACTGGACAAAGTATCTCAAAAATCAGCCATGTGTCATCATAAAAATGGGGGGTTATCCATCTCTTTTTTAGGGGTTTTCTTTCCCTCTTCTTCTCTTATCTCCCTCATTTTTATGACGTCACATTACTTTTTTTTGAGACACTTTGTCCAGTTACCTAAAATTAGAATAGCCTAAAACCAGCCTGAGACCTATGAGAAGCTTCCCTGAATAAAACAGATTAGACAAAATACCTTCATAAAACTTTTTAAAGATTTTAAAACATTTTTTTGCTGTTTTAACCGCGCTCAATATGTCGGATCATCCTTGTTTGTTTTTATCCTATTTATTTCTATACAGAGATGAGAAAATTTCAAGTCATGATATTTAATATTTTTATATTTCCCTTTTCACTTCTTTAAAGTTGCTTTTTAGTTTGGGGGGCAAAGCAACTCTTTGAATTGGTTTGTACATATGTCTGAAAAATGGCGGTCAAAAAGATGGCCAGAAAATTATCTGAGAAGTCCCAACTGTGCATGGTAATAAGTTGCGCCTGTTTTGGACCAAGGTCTTCCCCCTACTCTAACTATTAATATCGCACACCTGACTTAGTAGCAGTATGATAACATTTTTTAACATCTTTAGTTATGACACGGTGTTAAGCTGAGATTCGAACCTATCACCATCTCCACGACGAGCGAGTGCGCTACGTGTTGAGCCATGGTCGAGGGTTATTTAAGAACTGATACTTTTAAATGGGTTGCTGCGCTACATATATTCACTCTTGTTAATTTCAGAAGATAGGAAGTTGGAAAACGTCTTTGAATGGTACATTTCACCTATTGTACTATATACCAACATGTTTTTGTCAATTTTAAATGTTTTTTTAGAGGCAATTTTTTGTCATTTTAAAATTACTTTATTAGTTGAAATGTGTTTATTTTCTTATGGGGTTTATAAATACATTGATTTAAATACAATTCCTGCAACAATATGGCATAAATGATTGTCACTAAAATTTAAATAAAAAAATTTGACAAAAAATCTATCTGGGGAAGATTTTGTTATTGCAGGGTTATTAGTTCTAGGGGATCTCGCGTCGGTTTTCGGGTTCGATTATATATTAAAGTAACAGGGTGTCAGTTTTTCTGTGTGTCTGTCTGTGTGTCTGAACCGAAGGATCTCGTTAACCGCTGAACCGATCGGGTTCTCCTTAACAGGGTAGCTACACATAGGTCCCGGGAAGGTTTATAACTATTTTGGGGGAGGCTACCACAACCCTTCCTAGAGATATCACAAAAAAAATCGAACTCAACCTAGACAGGTTACATATTATTTTAAAAAAAACATTTAAAATACCACTAGAGGCCTCTAGGGGGCGTAATCGCTAGAATTTCATATTTAGGCTTAGACATTAATATTCTTAAAGGAATTCTTAGAATATTGTCCAGAATTTTAGATAATTAATCTTGTTAACAGCACCATGTGCTGACTATAATGATTGAAAAATTAGCATGCGCGTGTCGTACACTGTTTATACAATGATTATGAGAATAGCGTTGTAGAACAGTGGTATAGGCGTGCACAGGGTTTTGTCAGGGGATTGCTAAATTTATTGGGGGGGAGAAAGGGGGGTAATGAATTTCTTCTAGAGGGGGGGGGGAGGTGGTGTTGACATAAATCTACATACCCATAAACAGAGTAGAACACTTTGCCTGAATTCATATGTATTTATATGATCTTATTTTTTTCATGTTATATACTAATTATGAACGTTTATATCATGCTATTAAGCAATATTAATCGTTTTTTATGAACACTTTGAGTTCGCAAGATTTTGAAAAATTATCCTTGTCCCCTTAGATAAGACTTGATCATTTATTTTCATTTTCAACATACATATGTATTAGACCTGTTCAAATTTCAAGATACGTATATTAGACTTGTTCAAATTTCAACATACATATGTATTAGACCTTTTCAAATTTTAACTTACATATATTAGACCTGTTCAAATTTCAACATACATGTATTAGACCTGTTCAAATTTCAACATACGTATATTAGACCTGTTCAAATTTCAACATACATATTTATTAGACCTGTTCAAATTTCAACTTACATATATTAGACCTGTTCAAATTTTTTCATACATATATTAGACCTTTTCAATTTTTTTCTTCAACATACAAATATTAGACCTGTTTAAATTTCAACATACGTAGATTATACTGTTAAAATTGTTTACTATACCTAGGTAAAACTTATTTTAAATTTGAAATAAAAAAAAATTTTATTTCATGATAAATGGCCATGATGAAAACTACATGAAATAAGTATTATTGATTTATTTTTTAAAATCATTGATTGATATATTCTTTGATCTAGTCATGAAATTTATATTTTTAATATGATTATTTTACTATAATGGTTTTATATATAAAAATTATAGATGATATTGTTTGTTTATTCAAAAAGATGCTAACTATTATGGTGGTTTACTTCAAAGTTCCTAGTCGAACACAGAAAACTCTTTTTCCCTTTTCAAAATTATTTAAAAATAAAGAAATTAGTTTTCAAGTGTTTGTGTATTACTTGAGGTTAGGTTAGGTTATATTAAGTTAAGGGTAGCCCGGGATAGTTAGAGGCCCCTTAAGGTTAGAGTCTCCAGAGAGGTTATCCATAAAGAACCATAGTTTCGATTTATTGTAGAGATTAGGGGGTGTTTCTGTGGTCGATAGGCACTATAAGGGAAAGCATCGCTTTAATTACCCTAAACCAAGACCTAGATTTCAACGTATACTTAGCTAGCTTAGTCTGTAGTAAATTTCCCCCCTGAGAGACGAAAAGACGTATACATTTCCCGGATACCTAACCCAGCGAGGGAGATATAAAATAGGAAAAAATAATAAAACAAAATATAAAATAAAATTAAAGGGAGTGTTACCGTATTTAGAGATTAGAGTAAAACACTAGAGGAAAAAAGGGTTGAATAACTGTATCTCCCCATCGCATCAATCTTGTGCAACCTTTCTATTGTATCATTGAAAATCAACCAAAGGGAGGTAGTTGTCTGTATATACATCTATACTATAGATCTGTTATTTAGAGAAGATTATAATGCTAGCGGCTGCTCCAATAGCATTTAGAGCCTTTATAAAGTAATCTAAAACCATCCTAGGGCATCCTTATAATAAAGTAACAGGATGTTTGTTTGTTTCTTTGTCTGTATGTTGTGCAGAAGGATCTCGCTAACCGCTGAACCGATCTGGTTCTCCTTATCATGGTAGCTTCTCATAGGTCCCGGGAAGGTTTATAACTATTTTGGGGAAGGGTACCAAAATTCTCCCAAGAGAAATCACAAAAGCTTGAAATTTTTAAAGGTATTCTTGCTTTTGCGTATTATTTCTCAAATAACATATTTAAAGTAAAAAACAAACATTTAAATTGCCACTAGTGACCTCTAGGGGCGTATAAATATTGTAACAATTTAAAACGCACATAATGTTTTTCATAATAAATGTCCCTTTCTTCTGACTTTATTTACATTATATTTTCTGTTTAATTACTCTCAAAAATTTTTGGACAAACCTTACTGTTATTTAAGTTAACATACAAAGTAACAAAAAATAATAAACTTTAATATATATATTTTTTTGGTCTTGAGGCAAAAAAACGTTATTTACTCTGTTTTAAACCCATATCTATTTGGTTTTAGAGCAAGTTTGTATCTAACAGAAATAACTTGTAGCTAGAAATAAGTGTCTTAAAAAATCTTCCTTGTGACGTCATAAAAATGAGGGATTATCCGTCTTTTTGGGGGGTTTTTTTTCCCACTTCTCCTCACATCTTCCTCATTTTTATGACGTCACATGGCTGATTTTGAGACACTTTGTCCAGCTACAAATAATTTGGATTTCCAGAAGTGTTATAAAAAAAAATTTACTCATTGTGAACTGAAGCTTTCAACTAAAGTTTTTAAATCAAATTTTCAGTTTCTTTAAGAGTATATGTTTTAACAAATTTGTAAGGAAACAGTACAAATACAAGATCATAAATTTTGTTCAAGTAAGATTATTCCTAAAAACAAATATTTAGAATTAGATACTTTTATTGGCTGATTTTTAAACCCTAATTTACTGAATTATGATTCCTTGGTCCTAGACGGGTTGTCCAAAAATTTTCAACCAATAATTTTAATTTACATAATAATGGTAATTTGTTATCATTGGGGGGGGGGGGGTGGGGGTTTTTTTTTAGCCGGGGGGGTAATCCCCCCGCGAGCCGGGGCCAAGGGTAGAAGTGTTTTTGATGGCAGGGAGTT